>OZ024903.1:16601691-16616691 GCA_964017125.1 Flabesymbios commensalis
CTGCTGATAAAACGCTTTAACCCTTTGACTTCCAGGCCGGGGTGAATGCCAGGATCCAGATATACTGGTGTAGGAGTTCTATTTTTCGTCATTTGAAGCTGGAATTGCTAACGCAATTTCCAGCTTCAAATGACGAAAAATACATAAATGTAGTATATATTTGACGAAAATTTTATGGTTACGTCCATTGACGAATGACGACGGAAATTTCCGTCATGTATGGTAATGAAAAGGTTAAGAACAGCTATAGTCGTGATTAGCGGGTTGACCCTTTCAGCGCGGGGACCGTCTTTAGACGTCTGAATCTAAGGTCTATATAGGCGTCAGATTCTGACGTCTATAGTCGATTTCCGCACTGGGAGAATTAAATTATTGATAATAGACGTAGACTCATAACATACATGTAGGTATTCAAAGAAGCGAAAAGAGATAACTAAGATATTTATGATGATTTCAAATTGAAAAAAAAACAGTTTATTTTAATTATTTATTTATTCGCCATACACAGTACATGTACATATAAATTCATTATAGTTCATAAATAAATAGTACAATATGGCAGCTTAGCTGAGAACAGGCAATATAATATACCTATACAAGCTCAGACACGATCGTCTTAAAATTAAAATTATGTTAAAAAGGTAATAACATGAATAACAATATTTTTTTAACGTGGACCACCACGATAACACACACAGGAGTTCTTGGTTTATATAATAATATTTCTGTGCCTCAAGGTTTAAACGTTGCGAAAAGCTACGGAAGAGAAAAACGAACAATTGAGGGGCGTCGTTTTTATTGTTTGGCTTTAAATTAACCATAAATCACTCGCTAGAAATGAAGAATGGTAGTAAGTCTTGCCACGAGGTGACATTTGAACGTACATTGTACTATGACCAGCTTATCTGAGGATTACATTAATGGCGTTCACCTCTCACAGAATACGTGTCTAGATATGTTAGGTATTCCCGCCGGGGGTGCTAATCCCACCTCCTCTGTTTCTGCAGAAGGAGCTGTGATCCTCACCCATTTGGACGGATTCATAGAGCACATTGAAAAGGGAATCCGTGTATACATCTACAGCAATTTATTTTTTCAGTCACTTGAAACTATGTCTCGCTACCGCGATCCACAGATTCAAGTGATTGAAAATGTATGTGATTTGCAAAATTTAAGTCCCAATATATACTAGTATTTTAAAATTTAGGTCCTATTTTCTTTGAACAACTTGTTCAACAGGTGATAAAAACACATAGGATGTCTACAGCAGTCGACATAGTGTTCTAGGGGATGAGCATTTGTTTGATTGGAAACTTTGAACAGCTTGCGTCCACACAAGGCTTCCTATCCGAAACTAAGCAACACGTAATCATCTCAGTCAATAAAAGTAGTTACTAATTCCTTATTCCTTACTCAATAAGGAATAAGAAACAGTTACTTATTACTTACTCGTTCAAATAAGGAATACGTAACTGTTTCTTATTCCTTATCCGTCATAAAGTTACTCACTTATTCCTTATTCAATAAGGAATAAGAAACAGTTACTTATTCCTTATTCGTTCGAGTGAGGAATAAATAACTGTTACTTATTTCTAATCCATCAATAAAGTTAGTTACTTATTCTTTATTCATCATTCATTACTCAATTTATAAGAATAAAAAAAAACAGTTACGTATTCCATATTCGCTCGAATAAGGAATTAGGAATAATTAACTAACTTTATTGACGTTGACTAGTGTACACCCAGCTTCTATTGCGTGGTCTGGAACACAACACACATACCGAGGATTGTCTTCATAAGAAATTATTCAATTAGTTGAATTCACTTCTTGTTTCAGGTTCTTTCTCTACAATGACACGAAAGTGGGATATTTTTTCACAATTATGATTCCGGAAAATCTGACATGGCTGTGTATCACTGTCACGATGTCCGTGATGTGTGAGGATAGCGGGATACACAGCAAACACGACATTGGACCAACGTCTGCCTGTACCAGTAGAATGATCAGATTGTAGTGGACAAAACAATTTTATAGTCCACTATTTTAAGGAAATAAATGAAATCTGGAAGTCTTAGTTCCTTCTACTGGCATATCTCTCCTCTTCCGCATTTTTGACATTTATTTTTCGAAAATTAACAATCGGCAACGGAAGTTTTCCACAGCACTGTCAATGATCGGCGCCTGAGACTGAGGCTCTGGCTTTGTGAGAGATGACAAGTATATCCTGGGGTCGTAAGCTCGAGGGGCCTGGGTTACGTGAAGTTATTTATCATACGGTGGAGAACCTCGGATAAATGGCTGGTTTCCTCAGTGAAATGTTACACACATTAATCAGGTCTTCCCGGGGTCGTATATCTGTTCTACTTGCCCTCAAACCCGTGTCCGTCAATTAATTTTCTCAATCTTTAACCCTTCAAGCCCTCGCGATGCATTAAACCATCATTTTACATCATTGAAAACATACTTGATTTTCTTACAACTAAGGGTTTCAGAAGATAAATTTCCATGAAACTGTTCTATGAATACATGGTAATTTTCTTTAATTTATCATCTACTTTCAGTTATCTCCATCCACTAGAAGTCGGCTTGTAGTGGATATAGATGTCGGCTTGTAGTGGCTTGTAGTGGATATAGATGACAATGTAAAGTCAGGCTTGATAGGGTTAGGATCCCTTCCTCTTCTGCTGAGGCCTATACTCAGGAACCTGAGATATATAGATACATGTACAATGCTTTGACTCATGACGCCGTTGACATTTTGAATATGGAGACACCCCCCTGCGTCCAATGCCATCAGGGTGAGGGGGGGGGGGATTCTATATAGTGGTTGGAGAGGGACGTCGCACAATGGTTAGAGGGTGAAGCTTTGTCAATGTCGCTGTCTGCCGTGCGTTTTCAAACCCCGCTTGGTGCAGGATTTTCCAAAATATATTATGTTTCTCCTCTCTCCATATTAGGACATTATTTCAATGTTGTGGCCTTGGGCGAGCCATTTTAACCTCACATGCTTCACTTGACTTAGGTGTAAAAGAGTACCTGGTAGGACATGGCAATGTGTATGGTAAATTCAATGCGCTGAAATGGCTGTAGGACTTTATGCTCTCCGTGAAGTTGAAATGGCACAAGAATGAACAGGTCCAGTGAGCAGGTGGTAAATGACCTCGAATAAACGTCAACGACCGCTGTATGGACGTTGATATTGTGTCGATAATATAGCGTGTTGTACCCTGTAGGAGGCTTCAAACAGTGTTTTCTTTTCAATTATCAATTTTTTAGATTTTTTATATATATATAGCCTATATACGGTATATATATTCACAATACATATACAACATACAGTATACAAAAATGAAAAAAAGAAAACAAGCAAACAAACAAACACAAAATATGCTATATCTAAGTGAAACGTTTGTAGGTGGTTATTATTTGATTAATATATGGGAGTTGATAAAAAAAAGAAATAATATTATAATCAGGGAGGGCGCTGTTATCTGATTCATTTCCTTATAGGATGTTCTCCTGGCCTAATTGTACACAAACAAATTATTGAGAATCACTGCACGTGATGGCCATGCTGGGCGAAAAAATGCTCTTGTTTATTACTTCCGAACTCATCGACACAACTTTTTATATTAAATTATATTTGCTTCCGTGCAAGTTTGTGGGGACGGAACGAATGGGGAAAAAGACATTGATCACTTAATTGTTTTGTTTTTTCGTCGTGATAAACATTTTGCTGAAGCATATGCTTACATTTACATCTATATACGGTACTGCTTGAACGAAATGAATTATATCGAAAAATGCCTTGAATGACTTTAATATAGGCCTACCACTTATATTCTGACTGTATTAGTGAATATTGTTATATATACTACATCTAATAGCTTGATCAAAAATAAAATCATTGTTTTAGATAATTTTGTTTTCGTTTAAAAATAGATTGGGTTAAATTTTGAGCCAAATATGAGTCGTAAGATATGGGGACAGTTTTTCAAAACCATGAAAACTAGGAACACTATGTAAGTAGAGGTACATTAACCCTTTCTGTGCGGGGATCGACTTTAGACATCACATTATGTCTTTAGGCATCAGAATCTGACGTCAGAGACTGTCGATCCCCGCACTGAAAGAGTAAAATATTTATAATGGTCGAAGACCCATGACATATGTATTCAAATGAAGCTGAACGAGCTAGCTAAGACATTTATGATGATTTCCAATTGACAAAACCATTGGTCGCCATCGTGTGTACAACAATGTTTCAGCGCTGTAAGGGTTGACAGTTAAACAACTTTGTGTGAACGCGTCATGTTTTCTGGGCGACGGTTCCTTGCTTTTTTTGAGTGTGGCTAATATCACGCTATGAAGTGATGGGACTTGTATTTCTCCACAACTGAAGGATTCTTTTTATAGCCATAGTTTTGCTAGCAATAAATGTTAATGTCACTTACCATAAGATATTCGATATTGAAGCTGAACACTATTTGTAAATACTAGGTAACAAACATGGAAAATTTGCGCAAGGCATGCTTGGAGTCTTAGATATGATTTCTAATATTATTTTTTTCAAAGTTGTTTTTCTCGAAAGCTCTTAATGGGAAAAAATATTGAGTCTAAACTTTGCTGTCGTTTATCTCAAAACTATAAAACATGCACTTTATAGGTTATTATCCTGAGCCATTCAACTGTTTCACACAATGATTGCTTTGAACGGAGATGGTCCTCTTCAAATATGTTAGCAAAGCCAAAAGGCAGTAACTATTACTTGACAAGTAAGCAGCTACGGCCTTATTGCCTTTGTTTGTCAGAGCGCTCGCTGACTGGTTATCGGAGTAGTGGATCCGAAGCTTCTGGACATAAATAACACAACGCTGATAGCGACGCAAACTTAATGGGCCGAACACTGAATTATCTGTGGTGTGTTTAATCATGGAGACTAATGGGTTATTTTCAATTTTGATTCATCATAAATGTCTTAGTTAGCGTATTCCGATTGATTTCAATACCTATGTCAATTAAAAATAGTTTACTCTTGCAGCGCGGGGATAGACTTTAGCCATCAGAATCTGACGTCTATGAACGTCAGATTCTGATGGCTAAAGTCGATCCCCGCGCTGTAAGGGTCAATGGGCCCAACACTGAATGCTTACTGACGCTTTTCCGAAGAATGCCAAATCTACCTATGTGCTTTTGAGAATGGTACAGCTTGGATAAACTGAAACTTTTTAATTGGATGCAAAAAATATCCTAATTTTAATAATAAGATATATTAATATTCAATGCTTAAAATATCACACATTTCTATGGTTCTAAGCAGTGTAGGAAGATATACAACATGACAAATGCTGTCGCATCAGAATACTTTAATGTGTTTCCGTGATTGGTCAGTTATGTAACTGCATGCTGAAGACTGAATGCTCATAATATCATAGTTGTGACAATCTCGTAAGGTAGCATAGTAGCTATAGCTAAAAAATATCATAGTTATGACAACATCGTAAGGTTCTAAACATTGTAGCAAGACAAATGAAATGAAATGAATCGGGCTTTAGGCCACCTTTGTGCACATATAGGCTAAACTGGGCCAGGAGAACCTTCTGAGGATCGTGAGATGATTGAGATGACACTGCCCTCCAGACGCAGGATTAGAAATTCGAGCCCTGGCGATTTGAGGCCGAGCACGCTACCTCTCGGTCACAGAGGCTCCCCACAATACTGACTTTCACACGTGGATGGGGAAGAAACATATTTGTTTCTTTCAAACCGCCGAGACCGGGAACCGAACCCCGAACTCTGGAGTGAAAGGCAGCGGTGCTAACCACTACCCTAGGGCCCCCGCCCTGTAGCAAGACATTCATTATGATTATTTAAGTTACATCAGATGACTTTTTGTTGTCTTTCAAGCAATGGCTCATTTGTAAAAAAATGCCATAAAATTAACAAACGACTAGATAACCTGCCGCTCGCAATATGTTCACTCCTGTAGATGCGTGGGGCCTACGTGACCATCACCACGCCCCTCCGTATCGTGTTTGCTGGGCCCGTATGAGTTGTAACACTGGGCCTGCATTAGGTAAGCATTGGTTCAACGTCTTGCGTTTACCAGAAGAGCTTCCAGTGGGTTAATTGAGAAAGATTATTTAAAATTACCACCCTCAGCGTTAAAGCATATGGTTGTGCAAAATATGAAGTTGATCCATCAATGGCTAGGTGGTCTGCATAACCATGCGATAAATACATGCTCCATTACTGTACTATATAGATGTATCAAATAAATGAATGATACAACTATTATAGGATTGACAATTAAAGAACAAAACAATTAAACATAGTTACATCAGATGAGTTTTTTAACCCTTTCAAGCCTGAATTTACCATTGTCATCTTCATTCACTACAAGCCACGAATTGCTGTCGCAGTTGTCGACTAGTGTATGAAAATGACTTATAGTCGGTGGCAAATGAAAAAATGTGTTCTTATTATTTAATCAATTCCAATAATTTTTTTGTTGTAAGACCCCTAAGTGTAGGAAATTAAGTCCTGCTTAATGCTTTAATGCATCGTGAGGACTGAAAGGATTAATGTATTATCGACGTGGCCATGACGTGTTGCGTTTTTATATGAGATGACCTGTTGTATGTGCTACAGGCGTAGCTATCAAGTGTTTAGATGATGTATGAGATGCCTTGCTAAATGTTACAGGTTTGGCGGCTATCAAGTGTTACCAGTGTGATGAGGCGACCAGTAATGATCAATGTAATACAGAAGAGGTGCTGAAGGAATGCACGTACGCTGCCCACGACACGTGCCAAACACTCGTCAAAATGACAGGTACATCTCATATACTAACAGAGCTCTTCCACATGGACATGTTCAAGTATCAAATGGCCATTTTCGTGTATCAAATGTCCATGTTCATATATCTTGTCATGTTCGTATATAAAATGGTCATGTTCATATAATATCTGGTAGTATCAAATGGCCATGGTTATATATCATATGGTCATGTTGAAGTATAAAATAGCCATGTTCTTTATATCAACTGACCACGTTCATGATTTTATATATGAAATGGCCATGCTCATAATATCAAATGACCATGTTCATGGATCACATGGCCATGTTTATGGATCAAAGGGCCATGTTCATGGATCAAATGACCATGTTTATGTAACAAATGGCCATGTTTATGTAACAAATGGCCATGTTTATGTATCAAATGGTTGTGATTATGTATCAAATGGCCATGTTTGTGTATCAAATGGCCATGTTTATGTAACAAATGGCCATGTTTATGTATCAAATGGCTGTGATCATGTATCAAATGGCCATGTTTATGTAACAAATGGCCATGTTTGTGTATTAAATGGCTGTGATCATGTATCAAATGGCCATGTTTTTGAATCAAATGGCCATGGTCATGTATCAAATGGCCATGTTAATTCACCAAATGGCCTTGGTCACATATCTGGTCCTATCAAATGGCAATGTTTAAAATATCAAATTACCATGTTTATATTATATCAAATGACCGTGTTCATGTATGAAATAGCCATGTTTATGTCTGAAATGGCTGTGATCAAATATTAAATGGCCATGTTCATGTATCAAATGACCATGGTCATGCATCAAATGACCATGTTCATGATAACAAATGACCATGTTTATGTATCAAATGGCCATGTTAATGTATCAAATAGCCGTGTTCATGATATCAAATTGTCATGTTGATGTATCAAATGGCTATGTTCGTGATATCAAATGACTATTTTCAAGATATCAAATGGCCACGTTCATGTACAAAATTGCCATGTTCATTTCTCAAATGGCCACATTCATAATATCAAATGGCCATGCAGGCTGGTGCAGACTATCATATAGTGCTGGTGCAGGCTAACATATAGCAAATTTCAATGTTCATATATCTGGTCGTATCAAATGGTAATTTCCATGACAATATATTGTCATGTTCATGACATCAAAATTCCATTTTCATGATATCAAATGGTGATTTTCAAGCATCAAATAGTTATATTCACGAGATCAAATGGTCATTAAAGTGAACGGAGTAGAATTAAGAAGGTGACTGAAATAGGTGCACCACCGAGTGGCTATACTAGTAGAATATAGCTCGACCCGTTGGAACTGAAAATGTGTATCTGTAAACGTATACACGCTTTAAGCAGCAATGCGTCGAATTACATTACATCATTTTAAAAAATCTTGGATTCGCCCATGTCATCTGTTTATTCTAGTAGGCTACCTATTCCCGTATTATACATTCGAGTTCCACTATAATTTATTTCTTTATATTTCAGAGGAAACGGGTCTTTCAATAAGCAAGCACTGTGCAGTCGGTCCGTGTAACCTTGGTGATGAAAACCAATACACGGCTCTTGGACTGCATTGTGACAAGAGTAAGCCAACATGGAACTGTGCAAGCTGCTGCACGGAGGATGCTTGTAACTTTGGCAGTGGACAGAGCCCCCTGGTGAGTAGGCGTGAACTAGCCGCCGCTATGGCTGTGGTAGTGGTGATGTGTCACATGTGGTCATTGGTCTAGCAATACCACCAGGGAAGAATCAAATCACACACATCACCCACTATGTAACACAGTGGATAAACAGCTCGTGTATAAGACAGCCATTCGTCAAAAAGACCAATTCATGATTAGCGTATGTATCTGCTCAAAGTGCAGATAATGTTTTTCCAGAGATTGGGATTTGTGGAAACTTATTGTACGCATTCTCTACAGAAGGGTGCGCCTATTATTCTATATCCACAGACTCATTGGAGCGTTGATGGTTTGTTCACGGAACACATGGAAATCTGAGATATACTTACTAGTAATTACATGATCTACAATATATTATAATACAGCAATTATTTGAACTTAGAAATGACATGGAGCCATTGAATTTCTGACAACTATGGAGACGAAAACCGATCAATTGACACGATCATCCGATGGAGAATAATTCCTTGTCATAAACTGTAATCTACCAGAGGTTGCTGAGACATATATATTACATAATACATTATGGAGCACAACAAATTACCTGATGTAGATATTGGTAAACTGTATTAACCAATCATTGAATGTCACGATGTACTACGTCCTAACAGTGAATAAGCAGTAAATTGTCGCTACTGTACAACATGTGTTTTTAAAGTTGTTTAAATAATGGATCTCTTATAAGCAATGTTACATTCTTACATATCTACTACTGCAGTACAGTATTGGTTATAGACTTACATAAGTATACTTGTCATGTAATCTGTTTTTCCATCTGATTATATAATTTTATTCAAATCAGTCAGAAACAATTATTAGGATAGATGTTTACCCAGAAAGCTTCGCGCCCTGTACAGATATAGTAAGGACAAACGCCCCCTTGTGATTATTATATAAACGAAATAACATAGGAGGGGACAAGGCCTTTTATATCAATGTAAAACAAATCTGAGTTTTAAATTTGTACCAGAATTGTGTCAAAGGCTTGCATTAATCGAGTTATTTTACCATAATTTTCCAGACTTGTGTTTTAATATCTCAGCTCTATCTTAACCATAAGCAAATGCAAAAAATACTACGTTGATTTAATATATGTCTAAATCATCATTGATGCACAGTAATTACATAGCATTCTGTTTTTTATTAATACAACAACACAATTAATATCAGATTTGTCAATAGGTGTAAACATTAAAGTTGTAAATCATATGTGTCCGTATACTGTATTATAGAATGGTGTCTTGACGTGGTACATATTTTATGTAATTTGTTCTTGATTTTCCATCAAGATGTTATTTTATTGTTGTCTCTGGGTTGGACTGATGTGTGAAATGGCCTGGCGCTAATCCCACCAACGCAAGATGTACAGTACATGCTGGTTTAACCAATATGCTGCTAAGTTAATCAATTGGAGATAGTAGAGGCTCTAATTCCATGGTTAATCTAAATTCCACCCAGTTGAAATTGTGTCTCGTTGCGCTACCACGACCCACAACTTCAAGTGGGTGAAAAATACTCATATTTGTTTAATAAAAGAATATTTTTCAAATCTTGATGTTCAAACAGTCATTTCATTCCCATGATCAGTGATTTAGTGGGCGAATAAAACAGATTCAAAATCGATAATAGTCGTGATTAGTGGTATAATGATTAACCCTTATGTCAACGGGACCGTATATATTTGTTTTGAGGCAACTTTGAGACCAAAATAAATTCAACGCAAATTTCAAAAACAAAGTTGTTGTAGATGCTTAGTTAGTCTAATGATTACATTTTGAAGACGTATATTTTTGCATACATATAATCATTTTTTGTCATTTGGAGCTGGAAATTGCGTCATCAATTCCAGCTCCAAATGAATGAAAAATAGTCCGAAATAATTCGGCAGCATAAGGGGTAATGGTCGGCGGCCGTCTGTGACGTCAGGCCAACGTTAAACCAGTATATACTGACGGTCTAGTGTTGACTGCGAGGCCGCCATTTTGACTAGTGGTGTTAGTTGGCAGTGTAGTATCGTACGAGTGTCCAGCCAATCCTGTGTGCAAACATTACTCTACAGAATGGTGTCGTGACCTGTGACCTGACCCATACTCACTCTATGTACCATAAAAATACTTTACCTTCGAATTTTACCTGCACGCCATAATCTGATAATGTGGATGACATGGGAACAGACGGCAGAGTAGCATCCTAACGCGTATACTGCTAAGTTAAAATATTGAAATTTTCACCATTTTTAAGTTGTGTCTCGCTACAGCGACCCACAACTTTAAGTGGCTGAAAATTACTCATATTTGTTTAATTTGAGCACAAACATTTGTAAATGCTGATGTTTATAAACACATTTCATTCCCAATAACAGTGATTTGGTCGACTAATAAAACTGATTGAAAACGACAGTTGTCGAGATCAGCAGGATGAGGGCTAGAACAGGATGCTACTTGGAACGTCTGTGTTCCGTGTCATCTTTGTATCACTCAGTAGGGCAGACATTGGGGGGAAAACCTCCAACTAAACCCGAAGCACCAACATTAGTCTTCTTATATGGCATCATCTTAAGTGTTTACTACATCTAAGTGTATTACAGTGAATAAATGTTACATTTTCAAGTTGTTTATTATGATTTTCATTTTTGTCACGTATCACTGACTTGTGCTTGGTGGCGGCTCGACGCCTTTTGACTTGTGTTATGGCCGATACCAACTCTCAATGAAGACAGAAGGACTTGTGATATAGATGATTGTTAGACTATTGTCAAGCAAATTCAAGAATCTCAGAATTGATAAAGTATAATTAGTTGGTTACACATTAGTTGAGATGATAAACATTGCCACCTAGCTATATAACAATTCGAAGCTTTTGTTCTGATTTTTAAATAACATACAAGCTTATCAAATTATAACAATGGCCCCCAAAAGATTGATTAGTAGTCAGAAGTGCGTATTATTAATGAGCCTTCTGAAAGGGCTCTAAAGGGTAGTTCAAGTCACCTACCAATTGACGGAGGGTATCTCAAGTGGTGATATATTGGGTCGTGATTTCTTAGCATCTCGCCAGCACCCTCTGCCAGATCTCAGTCTCCTTCTATAAGTTGGCTTGATTAATTTAACCCTTTAACCACCGGTGCCGCATATATTCGGGTTTTAATTTTTTATCAGCACATTATGTACCTCCTTTTAAGCATGTTAAAGATAACATGTGACATCAATCAGCAATATTTGAAACAAGTTGACTACCATTTTGTCAAATCTGAATAATTTTCACTCACTTGAAGTTGTGGATCGCGTCAGCGAGACACAACTTCAAGTGGGTGAAAATTCAAATTAAATAATTTGGCGGTGAAAGGGTTAATCTTCTCTTTAAAATGCTAACTTCTGGCCTAAATTGGGTTTGCCAACAAACAAAGATCTCGATCCCCTTCTATAGGTTGGTTTGATTTACTGCTATCTTGCCTGCTAACTTCTGACCTTGTGGACATACACTTACAAGATTTCTGTGTTGAATTAATTCATCGATCATTCAAGGTTTGCCAGATGTCTACAAAGAAAAGGAGAGGCTTCCTTGGTAGTTCAATGGCTGAGTGTTGAGTCCGTAATATGTGAGATGGTTACAGAATCGCGCTCCCAGAACATAGTGCTACCTTTAGATGTACTTATATCCCCTTATCTCCCCCTAACCAAAGTATATGTCACCCAAATAGGTGCATCTCCGCAGAATGAATGCATTTTCTAAAATCCTGTTGTTTTAGAACAAAAATGTACGTGGAACTCTTTAATAATATTTCTTTTGTCGCCCAATTTAAATCATCTTCATCCACTACAAGTCGGGAATTGCTACAGCAATTCGCGGCTTTTAGTGGATGAAGATGACAATGGTAAATTCAGGGTTGAAAGGGTTAACGTACACAGCAAAATTACCAGGCTCAGAAGGTTCTAGCTGTTTCCCTGATTTGTGGTGATTATTTATTAAAGATTTGGTCAAAATAAGGTTTTATATATTTGTCATTGCATATACTATTTTTAGTTTAAATTGAAAAATATACACTGCACACGAGACACTAATAAAACAATAACAATGTTTTTTTAACCTTGGTCCAAAACATGAAATATTTTGACCACTTATATAAAGGTACCCTCAAACCCGTCTAGAATTAAGGGGTTGGGTTACGTAATAAACGTCTTTATCTGTATCTGTATGTTACGTGGCAGTACGCACTATTGTGATATCGCGCCACGGGCACTATTGTGCCACATTGGGGATTTTCTGGGGTCTCGCTGGATGGAAACTGCGCTTACGAGCTTCTTTTACGTCCAACTCCAGGTCAGTCAAACCATCTGATTGACGTGGTTCTCTGAGCCCCACGACACGACATCGCTGCACGCATGTCCCAGTGTATACAGCACCTGGCAGTCCCAAGCGGTCACCCATCCAATTATGAACCGGGCCCGACGTTGCTTAACTTCAGTGGTCGAGCCGACACCGATGAGCCAATTTACTTTCTAATGATATATAGAACATTGCAGTGGAATAAATATTCATGTCTCCACATGCGGTCAAACATATGTTTTACAAATTAATCAGAATGAAGCACACAACCTGCTAGTCAATATGGTTAAATCATAACTATCAGCCACATCCACAGTGGGTCCATGTGTTTTGAACCCATATATGTCGGACTACATGCTTTAAAAGATTGAGTGATATTTGTATTTATAGATATCACGTATTTTTTTTAATTGGAAATTATTTTATCAGCGTTTTATCAACATGTGTGTATTTAGCCTGAGCTAAAAGAAAAGTGCTCATTTAACTTTATCAGTTAGGATTCTATAAATGACCACCAGAATGTAAATAAAAACATTTATTTTTAATGTATTTGGACAAAAATAGACCGATGTTTGACCTTCACAGCCAAAATGGTGAAATATGAACCATGTTTAAAATGAAAATGAAAAAAATAAGTTTATGAGACAGATTTCGATACAGCGCTTTCAAGACTAGATCCAGGAGTATTATAGTCTAACATGCTTTCATGTGCTTATTATTTTGAATGAAATTAGTGAAACCGTCATTTGGGGATTCCAGTATACGACCAACTATACAAAAGAGAGTTTAGGCCTGTAACTTACATTTTGGTAGCAATTTTGTTTTTTCCTCATTTGAATGTGAATGACACATGCACAATATAATTAACAAAACATTCCACATTAAGCATCATTTCTCACTAGAAATCCTAACATTAAAGTTATCTTAACTTTTTCTTATTTTCATTAGAAAATTGAGGAGTGATCCTTGCTTTTCAAATGGAAATACGAGAAAGTTAGAATAAGTTAGAATGTTAGGATTTTACTGAAACGGCTCCGAGGCTTACGCTGATGACATCGCAAGGCTCTGACACAGTGACCTCCATGTTTAAATGTAATAGTTCTAATACGATCAAAGGCTTACTCCTGCTGAAAATGGCCTAGTTTTCGTAGGCATTTGAAATATTCGTCTTATTTCATGTCATCCGCGTTTTTTGGTAGGCATAGCAGGGCGAGTTACGTTTTTACACAGCTGGCTGTCGAAACAAAATGGCGGTAAGTGTGACTGGGCCTGGCACAGTAACTGAGTTAGGCGGCCCAATCATACCGAGTATCCCAGGCTGACGTTCTGCCACAATTCTTGCGCGTTGTCGTCAATTACAAAGATAACTCTTTCTCTGCGTGCAAATAAATAAAATGAATGGGATTTTAGGCCACCTTTGTGCACATGTACGCTAAACTGGGCCAGGCGAAGTGAGATGAATGAGATGACACCGCCTTCCAGACACATAATTCGAAATTAGAGCCCTGGTGGCTACCCCTCGGTCACGGAGGCTTCCCACAATATTATTTTTTTTTAAAGTGAATGGAGAAGAAACTTTTTGATTCTTTGGAAATTGAATGCCAGAGTGGTGTTCGAACCCGCAATCTTCGAATTTCGCGCAGGCAACTTTACCCACTGCACCAGGGCCCCGCCCTCTTTGTGTGCAGCCTATACCAGCAAACACAAGACGTTCACTCATTGCTGTTTTAATGTTAGCTCACTGCCTGGACTTCGGCCCCACATGTTCACCTTGACACCGCCAATCACGACAAAAGTCGTTTTTAATCTGTTTTATTAGCCGATTGAATCACTAATATTGGGAATGAAATGATTGTTTAAACACCAAGATTTACGAATATCTGGTCTCAAATTAAATAAATAGGAGTAATTTCCCCCCAATTAATTAGTGGGTCGCGGTAATATATATAATTATGGTTGGTGATAAATGCTCAGTTAGTCAAAGAATTCAATTTGGGAGATGCCTATTGTTCATAAAAATAAAAATAAAATGTTATTTGATGTGGAATTTGCGTTATCAATTTCAAAATAATCTGAACCGATTCAGCAGTTTGGTATTCCGTCTATAGGATAAGGTTGACAGAAGGATAAATTACACATCATACTTTACAATG
>OZ024903.1:16619191-16738918 GCA_964017125.1 Flabesymbios commensalis
GATTCATGAAAGCATCATTTTACATCCCGGAAACTTTTTTAACAGTAGGCCTATATGGCATATTTATTTAATTTGTCGCATAATTCAGGCTTGAAAGGATTAAGTATAAATATAGTGCCCCTCAAAGGTTTGAATAGTGCCTCAGAGAGTTAAATGATGTCCCTTAAGGAGCCTCATAGGGTTACATGATGTGCCATAATAGGTCAAATATTGCTCCAGATTGAATAGTGTTGAATCGTGCCTCTCATAGGTGATTTAAAAAAGGAGTGAACCCGATTTGGTCAAAGTTAAACAGTTTTCGTGCACTTGAAGGTGTAGTTCCCTTCTGCAAGGCACAACATCAAGTGGTGGAAAATATCAACTAAAAGCATAACCTCCTTTAGATGTTAGGGCGACTCAATCAGGCCAAAATCATACTTTTTACTTTGGCTGCTTGATATGTTTTCAAGCTTCCAAATGTTTATAGACAAAATTGCGCATTTGCCGGTTGAAAGAGAAATAAGAGCCAGATTTAATTTCACACAGCGATGTCCAAAATAAATAATACAGGAATGTCTGATATATGTTTTTACAACTGATACGTTACCACAGGAATGTTTTGAAAGTACTATGCCATCAGAATGTTATCTGTAATTATTGTACATGAATGTTAAGGCCTTACAATTTAAACAATATATCATTTTGGGCCACATTAATGCAATAAAAACATTTATCGGTCAATTTGAGGTCAAGAAAACAGATAATATTCGGAGAATGAACAGCTGAATTTTGCGACACAAGTGTGTTTGTTATGTGCATTAGCCAACCTTAGAAGAGGGCTTTCTGGGCTTCAGGTAACAAACGATCGGGTGTTTTTTACATATTTTACATATCTACACATAGGTCTAAAATGTATTCATCAACAATAAATTAGTAATTCCACTCACTCAATCACATGAACAGACAAATACCACCAGTCAAACTTTTCTCAGGATACAATTGTGTGCTACTATAGTCACTATACCCTATTTTAGAACTACCGATTAGACCCCTTTCCAGGGTTGTCTATTTGTATTTGAGATTTATAAACAGCCTTGATTCTGCATCGATGAGGCACCAGTTGATCAGCGTATTTAAATAATTTCATTGAAATTTAACAAATTATAGGTTCTTTTTAATTTTACAAGTAAAAAAACAACAAATTTTAAACTTCATAACAAATTGTTTCTGTTGTGTTGAAAGGAGTGAGGAAAATCAAACAATGTATACGTCTTGTTCATCTCTCATGGCCATAGACGTGGAATTACTTGCACGTTTTTTTTTTAATAACGGCCATCTAATTTATACAGGAATAGCCTTATTATTTTTGGGAATCATTTGCATAAATGCTATCAAAATAAATGATGTAGGCTTCGTGGAAAATTCAATAACATTTTCAGCGCGGGGACCGTCTCTATACGTCAGAATCTGACGTCTGTAGATGTCATATTATGATTGATGAAGATGGTCCCCGTACTGAAGGAATTAAAATATTTATAATGGCGGTAGTGGTTTTCCGTGTCCAAGAAAAGCTTCCCGTAGAAATTGTGTGATTATTTTTTTTGCAGAATTGTGTGATCATAACTTTTTAACGAAGAGAGTTACAGACATGTCCAATGTATCTAATTCCACTAACTTGTGGATGAGGAGTCCATTTGTGTGGTCAATTGTTTGATATTGAGCCAGTGCGGGGTTAAAATCTGCAAATATTAGATAAAAATGACCCATATACCATATAACAAGATAATTTATTTTAAATATAATTTTATAGTTGATTACCGTATAGTTTACACAAGAATGAATTGGTATTAAAATAAAAAAATATATGTAATTTATTTTTCCGCACAGCTAGTATGTCCAAATGTTTAGGACCATCACCATGATCAGCGAATGTTTTCAACAAGCATAACCGACATTGCATTATTTTGTATTGACATTCGCCCACATTCTATAGTCCTGGATCCAGGGACTCAACATTTTGGAGGGGTGGAAACGGCTAATTATACTTTTTATTGCTATTTGTCTGTTAGTGTGGACCTTGGGAGGTAAGTTTGACTTATCTGCTCTGCAAGATCCCCTGCGAATTTTTTTTTCGTTTTTGTCCATAAACCAAATAAATTTTGTCAGAAAGATCAATTTTTCCATTTTGTTGTCAGGAATAATGTTGGGGAATTCTCAATATAAAGGGATTGATAGCAGACCTTCATAACATATGTAAATAAATACTCAAAACCGAAAATCCTCAAAAATTACACTTTTTTTTTTATATTTGGGCAGTTTTGAGTGACTTTTTTCACGGTTTTGAAATTTAATTCATTTAACGTTTACATATGTAGCCATCTTCTGTGGTTAAGCTAGTTGAAGTTTAGCGAAAGAAATGTGATTTTGTTACTAATAATAAATATTTTATTGCCAGTCTTTACCCATAACACCCTCCCCCCCTTATTAGGAAAATTTAGCGTGCGGATGGAAAACGTTCATGCAACGTATTTGGGACACTACTACTTACAAAGTAATTACCAGATTTGCATAGAACTTTCAACAGACGCGTGTCTCGGACCACAAAACAGACCATTACATTTTGAGGATGATCTGGATTACGATCCTGTTTACGTTTTTTGCAAGATTTATGATATGTTGTATATCTAAATATATAGTAAGGGAAATAGTCAGGGAAAAAGTTCCTACACCATGTTAGGAACACTACTACTTACAAAGTAATTAACGCATTTGTATGGAATTTTCACCACAGATGTGTCTCGGGCCTAGGGACAGACAATTGCATTTTGAGAAGGATCCGTATTCAGCGTTCGGATTACTGTCCGGATTGCTCAACGGAAGTTTGCATTTTTGAGCAGTTTTGTGTGTGATGGTTCACGTTTTTGTAAGATTTATAAAAATTGTTTATCTACAGTGTAACTATATAGCCATCTTCTGTGGGTATAATAGTCTATGGTCTATCTGTGGAAATTCGACATCTCCAATATTAAATTATTAGATTAACTAAGCATGTACCAAAAAATATTTTATCAAATTTATTAATATTTCTATTGATCTAAAACATGCCTGTAAGCATATATATACACGGGCGTAGGAGGACAATTATTCAGAGGTAAAAACTTTGATTTTATTTCATTTGGTCGTATTTGTACATAGTCTACATAAAATGTCTATTTAAATTTTGCTAATATCAGTATATATGTTAAGCGTTCTCGAACTGTGTATCAAATAACAAATATTGATTAAAATTGAACAAATATACATAATCATATCTAATATAATTAAAGGGACTGGCCCAGGCTAAAATCATCAAAAAATCGGTGATTTTATTTCGAGTTCTTAATATGACCATATGATGTAAACATGTACATAGACTAGAACTGCAAATTTTTATAATTTTTGTGCTGCGCACTTACCAGTTAGACTAGATATAGAGACGAAATTCCCGCATTTCTTATTTTTGACATGGTTGTCAATAATTACAGATCAGGAATTTCGTCTCTATATCTAGCCTAACTGGCGAATGCGCCTCACAAAAATTATAAAAATTTGCAGTTCTAGTCTATGTACATGCTTACATCATATGGTCATATTAAGAACTCGAAATAAAATCACCGATTTTTTTATGATTTTAGCCTGGGCCAGTCCCTTTAATGAATTATAATAGTTTTGATTTTTAAACTCGGCGGTATTTTTCATTCATTTGCATTTATGAATTTGGTAAACAGTGGCAGCTTCAAATGATTGAAAATATCACAGAGTATAGAATGAATATATACATAATATAGTATAGAATGCGCAACCTTTTGATCGCTAGGCGCTCCTTGTCGTTTAATGAGACGTTTAAATCGCAGTTATTGGGAATGCATTGTACGTTAAAATATCACGATTGGCAAATGTTTGATCTCAAATTAAACAAATATGAGTAATTTTAATGTAACGCTTTAAGGCCAGAGCACCATACACAAACAGCTTAGGCCAGAGCACCATACACAAACAGCTTAGGCCAGAGCACCATACACAAACAGCTTAGACCTGAGCAGCATACACAAACAGCTTAGACCAGAGCACCATACACAAACAGCTTAGGCCAGAGCACCATGCACAAACAGCTTAGGCCAGAGCAGCATACACAAACAGCTTAGGCCACAACACCATACACAAACAGCTTGGGCCAGAGCACCATACACAAACAGCTTAGGCCAGAGCACCATACACAAACAGCTTAGATCTGAGCAGCATACACAAACAGCTTAGACCAGAGCACCATACACAAATAGCTTAGGCCAGAGCACCATACACAAACAGCTTAAACCTGATCAGCCTACACAAACAGCTTAGGCCAGAGCACCATACACGAACAGCTTAGAACAGAGCACCATACACAAACAGCTTAGGTCGGAGCACCATACACAAACAGCTTAGGCCAGAGCACCATACACAAACAGCTTAGGCCAGAGCACCATACACAAACAGCTTAGGCCAGAGCACCATACACAAACAGCTTAAACCTGATCAGCCTACACAAACAGCTTAGGCCAGAGCACCATACACGAACAGCTTAGAACAGAGCACCATACACAAACAGCTTAGGTCGGAGCACCATACACAAACAGCTTAGGCCAGAGCACCATACACAAACAGCTTAGGCCAGAGCACTATACACAAACAGCTAAGGCCAGAGCACCATACACAAACAGCTTAGGCCAGAGCACCATACACGAACAGCTTAGAACAGAGCACCATACACAAACAGCTTAGGTCGGAGCACCATACACAAACAGCTTAGGCCAGAGCACCATACACAAACAGCTTAGGCCAGAGCACCATACACAAACAGCTTAGGCTAGAGCACCATACACAAACAGCTTAGACCACAACTCCATACACAAACAGGTTAGACCAGAGCAGCATACACAAACAGCTTAGGCTAGAGCACCATACACAAACAGCCTAGACCACAACTCCATACACAAACAGCTTAGGCCAGAGCACCATACACAAATAGCTAAGGCCAGAGCACTATACACAAACAGCTAAGGCCAGAGCACCATACACATATAGCTTAGGCCAGAGCAGCATACACAAACAGCTTAGGCCAGAGCACCATACACAAACAGCTTGGGCCAGAGCACCATACACAAACAGCTTAGGCCAGAGCACCATACACAAACAGCTTAGACCAGAGCACCATACACAAACAGCTTAGACCAGAGCACCATACACAAATAGCTTAGGCCAGAGCACCATACACAAATAGCTAAGTAAGGCCAGAGCACTATACACAAACAGCTAAGTAAGGCCAGAGCACCATACACAAACAGCTTAGGCCAGAGCACTATACACAAACAGCTAAGGCCAGAGCACTATACACAAACAGCTTAGGCCAGAGCACCATACACAAATAGCTAAGTAAGGACAGAGCACTATACACAAACAGCTTAGGCCAGAGCACCATACACAAACAGCTTAGGCCAGAGCACTATACACAAACAGCTTAGGCCAGAGCACCATACACAAACAGCTTAGACCAGAGCACAATACACAAACAGCTTGGACCAGAGCACCATACACAAACAGCTTAGGCTAGAGCGCCATACACAAACAGCTTAGACCAGAGCACCATGCACAAACAGCTTAGGCCAGAGCACCATACACAAACAGCTTAGGCTAGAGCACTATACACAAACAGCTTAGGCCAGAGCACTATACACAAACAGCTAAGGCCAGAGCACTATACACAAACAGCTTAGGCCAGAGCACAATACACAAACAGCTTAGACCGGAACACCATACACAAACAGCTTAGGCTAGAGCACCATACACAAACAGATTAGACCAGAGCACCATACACAAACAGATTAGACCACAACACCATACACAAGCAGCTTAGACCAGAGCACAATACACAAACAGCTTAGACCAGAGCACCATACACAAACAGCTTAGACCAGAGCTCCATACACAAACAGATTAGACCAGAGCACCATACACAAACAGATTAGACCACAACACCATACACAAGCAGCTTAGACCAGAGCACAATACACAAACAGCTTAGGCTAGAGCACCATACACAAACAGATTAGACCAGAGCACCATACACAAACAGCTAAGGCCGGAGCACCATACACAAACAGCTTAAAATTGGAGCGTAAGGGACGATATATTTTTTCACTTTATACTATTTCAGGTGAAAACTGCTTGTAAAAATAATACACAAACCCACGTGGAGGAAACAAGGAGCGACGATAAAAACAGCATTCTTATTTGACTGAGGCAGGAGCGGCGTTTCCGTCGACCTATCATAAATAATTTGCTTCCCAGGAAACACCAGAAGTTAATACAAGGTTGGCTCAACACAAGCTTGGGTGGCCGTTCGGTTTCTGCTGGGTTTGGCCTTATAAGCTTAACCCTCTAATCGCCAGTCCAGATTATATTCGATTTCTTATTATTTTTATTACCACACTAAGTACCACCTTAATAGCAGCAGACACGTGACGTCAACCAATGCTAGTTCAAAGTAGGATCATCGTCTGCGACGCTGGTCAACTGTTTGTTGGGATGGACCCCAATATTTGATAAACAATCCATATTTTATGGTCAGCAATAACTATAATAACAGCAGATTTGCAAATCCGTCTTAAAAAGAGATTGCCTTCACAGGTGTATTTTAATATATATATATAAACATATTTCTCATCATTTAAAACTGTGAATTGCGTTAGCAATTCCTGCTTCAAATGAATGAAAAGTAAGTGCCAGTTGAGCAGGACGGGTTTAACATATAAACAATCACCTGTGTTTATATTATAGTTATACTCACCGTCACTCATAAAAACAAATCCCCAGTTGAGCCGGGGTATGGTGAGTGTTTACCGACTACTCCTGTGTAACCCAGGGACAAGAGAACTCTGCCACCAAGTAAAACAGTAAATGACTGAACAATAAACACTCCCCCGAATCATTCACTCAGTGTCTGCACAATGAATTACAGTTATCCACACTGCACTTTTTCTCTCTTAACGCTTGTCCTAATGATCTGTTTCTTAGTATTTTTCTATCATTTGTAGCTGGAATTGCAAACGCAATTTCCAGCCTTAAATGACGGAAAATAAAATATATGACCTTTTTTCGCGTTCATGTGAAATTTCCAACTTTGAATGACGAAGAACGTATATGTTTATGACCAGTTGACATCTCCCAAATAGAGGTCATTTAAAAACCTGGTTATCTACAACCTAGCTGATCATATCCAATAGTGGCTTTTTTTGAGTTGAAAATTGCTTGTGAATGTATAGTAATCCTCGAAGGGCTACATTAAAAAAACAAGTGTTTACCCACTTGAAGTTGTGTCTCGCTATCGCTAACCACAACTTCAAGTAGGTAAAATACTAATATTTGTGACCAAAGACTTAATGTTTAAATACGCATTTTGTTCCCAACAACTGATATTTGTGCGGCAAATAAAAACGACTATAGTCGTGCTTAGCAGTGTGACGGCTATACGAGGCTAACAGGAGAACAACACTGGATAGCTTCTACATTTTCAGATTTAAGACGTCTTACAGAAAGTCATGTTTTGTCAAAATTGACAGTAGGCCCCTAGTACGTTCATTAGGATTTGATAAACTAGACTAGGCTCACCAGAGCTCATTTTATGTCAGGTAACTTACCTGAGCCCAGACTAATTCATATCAACACAATACAACAAACCTCGGTTCAGCTTATAAATGTCATTTGTTGTTTAACATATTTCAGCTCAGCTTATTGCTGCATAATTAGGTCAGTTTGTTTTCCCTATCTCAGTATCACTTAAGCTAAGCTAAGCTAAGCTAAGCTAAGCTAAGCTAAGCTAAGCTAAGCTAAGCTAAGATAAGCTAAGCTAAGCTAAGCTAAGCTAAGCTAAGATAAGCTAAGCTAAGCTAAGCTAAGCTAAGCTAAGCTAAGCTAAACTAAGCTAAGCTAAGCTAAGCTAAACTAAGCTAAGCTAAGCTAAGCTAAGCTAAGCTAAGCTAAGCTAAGCTAAGCTAAGCTAAGCTAAGCTAAGCTAAGCTAAGCTAAGCTAAGCTAAGCTAAGCTAAGCTAAGATAAGCTAAGCTAAGCTAAGCTAAGCTAAGCTAAGCTAAGCTAAGCTAAGCTAAGCTAGCCAAGCTAAGCTAAGCTAAGCTAAGCTAAGCTAAGCTAAGCTAAGCTAAGCTAAGCTAAGCTAGCCAAGCTAAGCTAAGCTAAGCTAAGCTAGCCAAGCTAAGCTGAGCTGAGCTGAGC
Organism: Flabesymbios commensalis; assembly: GCA_964017125.1. Taxonomy (NCBI): domain Eukaryota; kingdom Metazoa; phylum Annelida; class Polychaeta; order Terebellida; family Flabelligeridae; genus Flabesymbios; species Flabesymbios commensalis. The sequence continues at coordinate 16,627,478 of OZ024903.1, forward strand.
TGAGCTGAGCTGAGCTGAGCTGAGCTGAGCTAAGCTAAGCTAAGCTAAGCTAAGCTAAGCTAAGCTAAGCTAAGCTAAGCTAAGCTAAGCTAAGCTAAGCTAAGATAAGCTAAGCTAAGCTAAGCTAGCCAAGCTAAGCTAAGCTAAGCTAAGCTAGCCAAGCTAAGCTGAGCTGAGCTGAGCTGAGCTGAGCTGAGCTAAGCTAAGCTAAGCTAAGCTAAGCTAAGCTAAGCTAAGCTAAACTAAACTAAACTAAACTAAACTAAACTAAACTAAGCTAAGCTAGCTTAGCTCAGCTGAACTTGTATAACTAATAAAAAAAAATTTCATCAAGCCAAACGCTAGGGATATTTGGCGTACAGGTAAAGCACAGCTATGGTATAATACAGTACATGTTTCCGAATGGTTATGATTAAGTACTGTGAGACTAATCTTATGTATTACTGATAAGACCACTCCGTGACCTGGGCCGATCCAATGGTTGGTTGACACCAGGTATTCTCTGCTAAGTCAAAAGGCACCAACTGCTCACTGAAGAGGCAAGCAATTACTGCTTTTTAGTACTCTACATCAGGGTTCCAGCATGGGAAAATCTGTAAATACGAGTGACTTGGGGTTTGTGGTCTCTTGGCACCGAGACTAATTTGTCCCTTAGGAACAGCGGTCTACGTTCGCAACACACTATATTTATGTTGGCTTTATGTTGGCCTGATGCTCTGCCACGGCAACCCAGCCTTGGACCAGAATAAGTTTAACCCTTAACCCTTAAAGCTCTGAATTAATTTCGCATAAATCATGGAGACTAAAGGGTTTTAATCAATTCGAAATCATCACAAATGTCTTAGTCAGCTCTTTCTGATTCTTTTGAATACCTCTGATATGGGTCTACGGCCATTAGAAATATTTTTACTCTTACAGTGCGGGGTTAGACTTTAGTCGTCAGAATCAGACGTCTACAGAGGTCAGATTCTGACGACTAAAGGCTATCCCCGCGCTGCAAGGGTTAAACCACTAAGCACTAAACCACCATTTATTAGACTGTTATTAGGAATAAAATGTATGTTTAAAATGTTTGGTCACAGCAATATGTGTAATTTTCATCCACTTGAAGTTGTGGGCCGCGGTAGCACAAACAACTTCACAATTTCAAGGGGGGGGGGGGGTATTTAATTTAGTGTTTTAATTTTTTTATCATGATTATGATCGTTTTTATTTTGTGTTATTAGCCGCTCAAGTAACTGTTATTGGGAATGAAAATGTGTGTTTAAACATATGTTTGATCTCAAGATAAACAATATGTGTAATTTTCACCCACTTGAACTTGTGGATCGCTGTAGCGAGACACAACTTTAAGTGGGTGAAAATGTATTTAATTTCGTGTTTTAACCCTTTGAAGTCTGAATTTACCTTTGTTATCTTCATCCACCACAAGCCGCTGTCGCAATTCTGGACTTGTAGCTGATGAAGATGACTTGATGTTGTTCAAACCTTAAAGAAAATTGTCATGTATTGGTAAATCAGTTTAATGGAACTATTCATTCTAAGATCCTTGGTTGTAGGACATTTTTTTTCTGTGATGTAAAATGGTGCTTTAGTGCATCGTGAGGGCTTAACCCTGTAAGCCCTCACGATGCAATAAAGCATCATTTTACATCCCTGAAAACAGTCTTAATTTTCCTAAAACCAAGGGTTTTAATACCAAATTTTCCATCAAAATGGTTTACCAATACATGGTAATTTTCTTTAATTTTTAAACCACACAAGTCATCTTCATTCACTACAAGTCGAGAATTGCGACAGCAATTCGCGGCTTGTAGTGGAGGAAGATGACTATCGTAAAGTCAGGCTTGAAAGGGTTAAAGGGTTAAGGGTTAAACTCTGCCTGGATACATGATCTACCATGTGTATGCTGCTGGTTGAGAGACAGATGTGATTGACATATTTGGCGACAAGGTGGTCAATCACTGCAAAAAAACAGAAGAATCGACATGTGGCAATGGTAATGCGATATATTTTACCTCAGGAAGGTATCAATGTAGCAGGGATTGTGCAGTAGGTGACGGTGATCGTGTAAACGTGAGTTGACAGCTGGCAGACGTGTAGTGAGGATGCGAGACGGGATAAGGAACAAAACAACAGGTAGGCCTATCAAACCCGTGTAGTGATAATGCGAGACAGGATAAGGAACAAAACAACAGGTAGGCCTATCAAACCCGTGTAGTGATAATGCGAGAAGGGATAAGGAACAAAACAACAGGTAGGCCTATCAAACCCGTGTAGTGATAATGCGAGACGGGATAAGGAACAAAACAACAGGTAGGCCTATCAAACCCGTGTAGTGATAATGCGAGAAGGGATAAGGAACAAAACAACAGGTAGGCCTATCAAACCCGTGTAGTGATAATGCGAGACGGGATAAGGAACAAAACAACAGGTAGGCCTATCAAACCCGTGTAGTGATAATGCGAGAAGGGATAAGGAACAAAACAACAGGTAGGCCTATCAAACCCGTGTAGTGATAATGCGAGAAGGGATAAGGAACAAAACAACAGGTAGGCCTATCAAACCCGTGTAGTGATAATGCGAGACGGGATAAGGAACAAAACAACAGGTAGGCCTATCAAACCCGTGTAGTGATAATGCGAGACGGGATAAGGAACAAAACAACAGGTAGGCCTATCAAACCCGTGTAGTGATAATGCGAGACGGGATAAGGAACAAAACAGCAGGTAGGCCTATCAAACCCGTGTAGTGATAATGCGAGACGGGATAAGGAACAAAACAACAGGTAGGCCTATCAAACCCGTGTAGTGATAATGCGAGACGGGATAAGGAACAAAACAACAGGTAGGCCTATCAAACCCGTGTAGTGATAATGCGAGACGGGATAAGGAACAAAACAACAGGTAGGCCTATCAAACCCGTGTAGTGATAATGCGAGACGGGATAAGGAACAAAACAACAGGTAGGCCTATCAAACCCGTGTAGTGATAATGCGAGACGGGATAAGGAACAAAACAACAGGTAGGCCTATCAAACCCGTGTAGTGATAATGCGAGACGGGATAAGGAACAAAACAACAGGTAGGCCTATCAAACCCGTGTAGTGATAATGCGAGACGGGATAAGGAACAAAACAACAGGTAGGCCTATCAAACCCGTGTAGTGATAATGCGAGACGGGATAAGGAACAAAACAACAGGTAGGCCTATCAAACCCGTGTAGTGATAATGCGAGACGGGATAAGGAACAAAACAACAGGTAGGCCTATCAAACCCGTGTAGTGATAATGCGAGACGGGATAAGGAACAAAACAACAGGTAGGCCTATCAAACCCGTGTAGTGATAATGCGAGACAGGATAAGGAACAAAACAACAGGTAGGCCTATCAAACCCGTGTAGTGATAATGCGAGACGGGATAAGGAACAAAACAACAGGTAGGCCTATCAAACCCGTGTAGTGATAATGCGAGACGGGATAAGGAACAAAACAACAGGTAGGCCTATCAAACCCGTGTAGTGATAATGCGAGACGGGATAAGGAACAAAACAACAGGTAGGCCTATCAAACCCGTGTAGTGATAATGCGAGACGGGATAAGGAACAAAACAACAGGTAGGCCTATCAAACCCGTGTAGTGATAATGCGAGACGGGATAAGGAACAAAACAACAGGTAGGCCTATCAAACCCGTGTAGTGATAATGCGAGACGGGATAAGGAACAAAACAACAGGTAGGCCTATCAAACCCGTGTAGTGATAATGCGAGACGGGATAAGGAACAAAACAACAGGTAGGCCTATCAAACCCGTGTAGTGATAATGCGAGACGGGATAAGGAACAAAACAACAGGTAGGCCTATCAAACCCGTGTAGTGATAATGCGAGACGGGATAAGGAACAAAACAACAGGTAGGCCTATCAAACCCGTGTAGTGATAATGCGAGACGGGATAAGGAACAAAACAACAGGTAGGCCTATCAAACCCGTGTAGTGATAATGCGAGACGGGATAAGGAACAAAACAACAGGTAGGCCTATCAAACCCGTGTAGTGATAATGCGAGACGGGATAAGGAACAAAACAACAGGTAGGACTATCAAACCCGTGTAGTGATAATGCGAGACGGGATAAGGAACAAAACAACAGGTAGGCCTATCAAACCCGTGTAGTGATAATGCGAGACGGGATAAGGAACAAAACAACAGGTAGGCCTATCAAACGTCACTTGACCTCGGATCCCCTATAATATAGCTTATTTGTGAATTGTGAGATGCATTAATTTTTGCTCCGTTAGTCCCCCATAATACCGTTTTGATTTCGTTAAGTACATTAGTTCTTGTTCTGCTAGTCCCTATGATATAGCTTATTTGATATCGCGAGATGCATCAATTCGTGGTCCACTAGTCCCCTATGTTATAGCTTATTTGATATCGTGAGATGCATCAATTCTTGTATTACTACTCCCCTATGATATAAACACCAACCGGATAACAAAAAACCACACGAGCGCACATGAGTATACAGGAAGCCTACCACCCTTGAACAGGTGTTTAACCCTTAAAGCGCTGGAATACTTTCGTATAAACCTGGACACCAACGTTTGTTTGTCAATTTGAAATCACCATAAATGTCTTAATTAGCTCTTTCTGCTTGGTACCAATGACTATGTTATGGGTCCACCGTCATTACAAATATTTTAATCTTACAGCGCGGGGATAGACTTTAGACGTCTACAGACGTCAGATTCTAGCGATTCTGACGTCTAAAGTCGATCTCCGCTCTGTCAGGGTTAATCTCATACATTTTTTTTTTGAGGGGGGGGGGGGGTGTTATGGTTGATGAGAAATGAACCTGTTCTGAGTACGTAAACAATATAAAAATAAAACTTGCCAAAGTTCTGGAATTATTGAAACGTGTAGAATTTGTGTTATCATTGATATACTAAAACATATCTATTATGGTTGTATTTACCCGTATAAAGATCTGGGTGGAACGAATGAGAGAAATCTGACATCAGTTTTAATATTACAGAAACTCATTATTAGAAATTAAAAATAGCTTCAGGTTAGAGCACATATGTCACCTTATTTTGAAAAGGTGAATATATTAAATATATTTCAACTTTGCAAATGTAAGGTAATTTTATTTATGTTTAAGTACGTAAAAGTTTTATTGTCTGTTATATTTAAAAAAAATATTTGTTTTGACAAATGACGACTGTCATTCGTACCCCACTCTCAGAGGAAACCATCTTCGTCATTTAAGATGCAGAAAATCAACAGGACAAATATCTATGAAATATAATGGTGCTCTTCCTTGGATTACATTGGAGATTTGATTCATCATTCCTGTAGTTTTACTTTTTTTAAATTGCATCTTTGGCTACATATAAGAACACAAATTTGTTAACAATATTTCGGTTGCGTTATTTCGTGTCTGTATTATCACACCTTTGTATTCATATTTTCAATAAAGTAAAAACTGATATGGTCTTTTTTTTGTTATAATCGGCTTATTGTGATTATTTTTCATGAAATGTTTTTTAAAGAGTACTACGGACCTATCTGTTAAAAAATGCCTAAGTGATCATATCTCCCACTTTAATGAGTTACATATACGACGCTTTAGCTCAGAGGCAACCAATAGTATAGTGTTATTGCCTTAATAATTTTGCTATGTTATGGACCAAAATGTAAAGTTCATAAACAATGAGGCACACGTCTCGTATTCTACCCCTAATCTAAAACTGAAAATGACGGCCGTGATTGGCTGATCTCGTCATGTGACAGGCTGAACCATATCGTAGGCTTTGGATTGGTCGAGATGACCATCTCGACCAATCCAAAGCCTACGATATATCGTACCTTGTACGAGAATACGTGACAGTTATTTATGTGAGCCACCAAATCCCCACCTCCTCGTGAATAGAAATCTGAAATTCTCAAGTTTAGGAATATCTTAAATTTAACCCTTTCAACGATGAGACCTTCTTTAGCGCGTATACGTGTATAAAGACGAAATAAAACATTTATAATGGCCCTAGAATCATAACATAGGTATTCAAATTAATCGAAAGAAGCAAACTAAGACATTTATGATGATTTGAAATAGATAATGACCCTTTCGTCTCCATGTTTTATACAACAATAATTCAGCGCTGTAAGGGTTAAGCTCCAAACGTACTGATTTTTTGTTGTCGCATTTATATATAATTATTTTTTCAACTTATAACAGATGATGACTTATGTGCCATGTACTAATGTAGATCTGGTAGTATTCGCGAAGTTTTATTTTTCGCGAATTTCGCGTGGTGGTCAAATTTGCGAATTTCCGAATCTCATTCCTTATTATTATTATGAACGCTACCTATCATCAGAATCGATAATTCGCGAATTCTAGGAAAAGTCCCAAAATCCCTAATTTACGAAAATCTAAACACGCGAAAATTATTTGATCTACAGTATATAACACAAATAACAGGCACATGGTTCTAATAAATGCGTGTCGTTCTATTTATAAAAAGTGTGCGTGCTCCTGCATCTGTACCACTACTGCTAAAACATAACATGTTAATGCGGTTTCTTTTTATCCGAAAATGTCGATTCATCTTTCAACACTTCCGCAAAATCACCAGCAGACAAGCCTTTGTAATGAGCAAAGAATTTGTTCAGGTGTCAAATTACACGTCCCCAAATATGTAAAACTGTCTTCGATCCCAGCAAGCGTTGTTGTTTTAATGTTGGGCCAGCGTCACAAACGGTGACCCAGCATTGAAACAACACTGGGTCAACGTTTGCTAGGGTATTGGACAACATAATATCATACTGTATTTATATAGACATAAGTGACGGGAAATCAAGCAAAGTTTTTATCTTGAGAATACATGTAAAATACTGAGAAATAATACATTGACCTGACTCATATAATAAACCCATAGAATGACACTAAACCCTTCACTTCCTGAACACCCCAAAATGACAACTTGAACTCATTTTAAACACCTTGAAATCAATCAATCAATCAATCAATCAATCAATCAATCAATCAATCAATCAGTCAGTCAGTCAGTCAGTCAGTCAATCAATCAATCAATCAATCAATCAATCAATCAATCAATCAATCAATCAATCAATCAATCAATCAATCAATCAATCAATCAATCAATCAATCAATCAATCAATCAATCAATCAATCAATCAATCAATCAATCAATCAATCAATCAATCAATCAATCAATCAATCAATCAATCAATCAATCAATCAATCAATCAATCAATCAATTAACCAATCAATCAAGGAAGCCAGCAAGCAAGTAAGCAAAGAACCAAATAACCAAACAACAAAGCAATTAGTCATATAACGATCCATGCATCCATCCATCCACTTTAATAGAGGCCGTGCTCAGAGGCGCATAAATTTTTCGAGAGCATGTGTCACAACCTATGTCCGCAGAAAACTGGACTGACGAGGAACTAGGACGGAAAGGCCAGACCGAAAAGATGATCTCCGGAATGTTAACATTGTTCCGACATTTATCATCGCACAGGCATAGAGAAAGCTCTGGACACAAGTATTAGTTTTTATACGGGCAACATACTTTTATTTGTATGTTATGTTTTTGCTAATAGAGCACTTAGGTGAAAAGCTGGTATCTCACCGGGCTTGCGACCGATTGGCGACTGAGACGAATAGTTTTTGTAATTCATCTAATTCTGTTCTCTGTCTTAACTTAGTCGGTAGTTATTCTTTAAGAAGTCGGATTCAGTATCCCGTTTGCAATAAGTTCGTATATGTATAGACGGCTTCAAGGAAGATTCAGAACAATTTTCATCAGCTTAAAATTGTGGGTCGGTTTGCAAATACTACTGTTTAAAAATACATTTCATTCTTAATAACTGTGCTAATGAAATATATTTAAAACAACCATAGGCTTGTTGAGTCCTTAGGTGTTAATATTGACACTTATATTCACCATTGACCCTTCATAAATTTGCACCGTCAAATGGATCCGCTCTGTGGACTAGACGAATTAAAGTCTAAAGTCGATCTCCGCTCTGTCAGGGTTAATCTCATACATTTTTTTTTGAGGGGGGGGGGGTGTTATGGTTGATGAGAAATGAACCTGTTCTGAGTACGTAAACAATATAAAAATAAAACTTGCCAAAGTTCTGGAATTATTGAAACGTGTAGAATTTGTGTTATCATTGATATACTAAAACATATCTATTATGGTTGTATTTACCCGTATAAAGATCTGGGTGGAACGAATGAGAGAAATCTGACATCAGTTTTAATATTACAGAAACTCATTATTAGAAATTAAAAATAGCTTCAGGTTAGAGCACATATGTCACCTTATTTTGAAAAGGTGAATATATTAAATATATTTCAACTTTGCAAATGTAAGGTAATTTTATTTATGTTTAAGTACGTAAAAGTTTTATTGTCTGTTATATTTAAAAAAAATATTTGTTTTGACAAATGACGACTGTCATTCGTACCCCACTCTCAGAGGAAACCATCTTCGTCATTTAAGATGCAGAAAATCAACAGGACAAATATCTATGAAATATAATGGTGCTCTTCCTTGGATTACATTGGAGATTTGATTCATCATTCCTGTAGTTTTACTTTTTTTAAATTGCATCTTTGGCTACATATAAGAACACAAATTTGTTAACAATATTTCGGTTGCGTTATTTCGTGTCTGTATTATCACACCTTTGTATTCATATTTTCAATAAAGTAAAAACTGATATGGTCTTTTTTTTGTTATAATCGGCTTATTGTGATTATTTTTCATGAAATGTTTTTTAAAGAGTACTACGGACCTATCTGTTAAAAAATGCCTAAGTGATCATATCTCCCACTTTAATGAGTTACATATACGACGCTTTAGCTCAGAGGCAACCAATAGTATAGTGTTATTGCCTTAATAATTTTGCTATGTTATGGACCAAAATGTAAAGTTCATAAACAATGAGGCACACGTCTCGTATTCTACCCCTAATCTAAAACTGAAAATGACGGCCGTGATTGGCTGATCTCGTCATGTGACAGGCTGAACCATATCGTAGGCTTTGGATTGGTCGAGATGACCATCTCGACCAATCCAAAGCCTACGATATATCGTACCTTGTACGAGAATACGTGACAGTTATTTATGTGAGCCACCAAATCCCCACCTCCTCGTGAATAGAAATCTGAAATTCTCAAGTTTAGGAATATCTTAAATTTAACCCTTTCAACCCAATCAATCAATCAATCAATCAATCAATCAATCAATCAATCAATCAATCAATCAATCAATCAATCAATCAATCAATCAATCAATCAATCAATCAATCACTCAATCAATCAATCAATCAATCAATCAATCAATCAATCAATCAATCAATCAATCAATCAATCAATCAATCAATCAATCAATCAATCAATCAATCAATCAATCAATCAATCAATTAACCAATCAATCAAGGAAGCCAGCAAGCAAGTAAGCAAAGAACCAAATAACCAAACAACAAAGCAATTAGTCATATAACGATCCATGCATCCATCCATCCACTTTAATAGAGGCCGTGCTCAGAGGCGCATAAATTTTTCGAGAGCATGTGTCACAACCTATGTCCGCAGAAAACTGGACTGACGAGGAACTAGGACGGAAAGGCCAGACCGAAAAGATGATCTCCGGAATGTTAACATTGTTCCGACATTTATCATCGCACAGGCATAGAGAAAGCTCTGGACACAAGTATTAGTTTTTATACGGGCAACATACTTTTATTTGTATGTTATGTTTTTGCTAATAGAGCACTTAGGTGAAAAGCTGGTATCTCACCGGGCTTGCGACCGATTGGCGACTGAGACGAATAGTTTTTGTAATTCATCTAATTCTGTTCTCTGTCTTAACTTAGTCGGTAGTTATTCTTTAAGAAGTCGGATTCAGTATCCCGTTTGCAATAAGTTCGTATATGTATAGACGGCTTCAAGGAAGATTCAGAACAATTTTCATCAGCTTAAAATTGTGGGTCGGTTTGCAAATACTACTGTTTAAAAATACATTTCATTCTTAATAACTGTGCTAATGAAATATATTTAAAACAACCATAGGCTTGTTGAGTCCTTAGGTGTTAATATTGACACTTATATTCACCATTGACCCTTCATAAATTTGCACCGTCAAATGGATCCGCTCTGTGGACTAGACGAATTATAAGATCTTCACATGAAGGGGGGATTAGCCGATGCCTTTTTCATACCGGAAGTTACATGTACATATAGAACATGCCAGGCGTCAACGAGGTCCTCTCCAAAATACGCACCTTCTGTAGAACTGGTTTGAGTGGTTGGCCCATGGTTCACAGCCTACTTGTACCCTGTACCCTGGATCATATATTTACCCTCAAATCACTGATTTATATCTATTTCAAAAAAAAAAAAAATAGTTTGTGCCTTTATTGACTACAGTAAAGCATTTGACTTGTGTGGAGACCAGGTTTATGGTACAAACTCATTGAATCAGGAATTACCGGAAAGATGTACACAATGATTGACAACATGTATCAGGACATCCGATCATGTGTGGCTGTGAACGGTGAATGCTCACAATTTTTCAATAGTTACATAGGGGTACGACAAGGGGGAAACTTATCCCCAATGCTATTTTCTTTTTTTGTGAACGATCCAGAGAAGTATTTGATTGAAAATGATTGTGAACAACTCAGTTTTAATGATGTAGAAATTGCAATTTTGTTTTAAAATTACTGTTTTATTGTACGCCGACGACACAATTGTGTTGACCGACTCTGCAAAGGGCTTGCAAAAAGCATTACATTCTTTAAATCAATATTGTGAAGAATGGAAATTAACTGTGAACGAAAAGAAAACAAAAGTTTTGATTTTTAGTACAAGGAAATATTCTGGCAACGTAAATTTCACATTAAATAATATTAGATATTGTTGACGATTTTAAATATCTTGGTGTCACGCTCAGTAGAACGGGTACGTTTTAAAAATGTGGAGATGATAAGCATAAAAGAGCACAAAGAGCCATGTTTAGTTTACTTAAAAACATACGACTAAAACAGTTACTTATTGATGTTCAATTGCAGCTATTTGATTCTGTAGTATTGCCCATACTTCTCTATGGTTGCGAAATATGGGGATTTGCTAACTTTGCTATTATAGAAAAAGTACATTTACAATTTTTAAAATATAATTTGCATTTAAAAAATAGCACCCCACTGTGTATGATATATGGAGAGCTTGGCAGACTCCCAATTGAATGTGAAATATAAAAAAATGATTAAATTCTGGATGAGGTTAATCGCCACAAACAACAACAAATTGTCAAGCAAAATTTATCAATTTTTATTTTATATGCACGTAGCCAATATTTACTCCTCCCCATGGATCTGCGCCATAGAAAACATTTTAAACTCATGCGGTTTCACCTATATTTGGTTACAACAGTGTAAACAATCAGATACCTGGGTAGATTAGATTTTGAAGCAAAACATTAAAGATCAATTCATCCAGAGATGGACGTCAGATATTAATAATTCTCTCAAATGTTTCAACTATAAATTGTATAAACTGACATTTGGTTTTGAAAAATACTTTGACATTTTACCGTACCCCAAATATTCCATCTTTGTGAAATTCAGAACTTGTAACCATAAGTTACCAATCAAAATTGGTAGATATACCAATATTCCCGGACGAGAGCGACTTTGTACACTGTGTGATCAAAGCTGCATTGGTGACGAATGTTATTATGTGCTCGAGTGTTCAAAACTAAAATCGTTCAGAGCCAAATATTTACCATCCGTATATAGAATTCGTCCAAATTTGTTAGGATCAGATAATAACAGGACGCTTATTAATTTGACAATTTTTTTAAAAGTCTCCAATGTACTTCAGGTGACACTTAATGCAATCCTTCTTATTTTGATCTTAATCAGATATACAATTATTATAATGTATTCATTCAGGAGAGAGAGAGAGAGAGAGAAAGAGAGAGAGAGAGAGAGAGAGAGAGAGAGAGAGAGAGAGAGAGAGAGAGAGAGAGAGAGAGAGAGAGAGAGAGAGAGAGAGAGAGAGAGAGAGAGAGAGAGAGAGATAGAGAGAGAGGGAGAGAGAGAGAGAGAGAGAGATAGAGAGAGAGAGAGAGAGAGAGAGAGAGAGAGAGAGAGAGAGAGAGAGAGAGAGAGAGAGAGAGAGAGAGAGAGAGAGAGAGAGAGAGAGAGAGAGTGAGAGAGAGAGAGAGAGAGAGAGAGAGAGAGAGAAAAAAAAAATAGATAAAGAATGAATACATTATAATAATTGTAGAACTTATTAAGATCAAGATGTGTGTATCATAAAAAATGTACAATTGTGTTAGAAAATGATTGTTTTTTATTATTATCTTATTATACTGCATCATAGCAAATATTAGGTGGCTGTATATGGTTACTACAATATGAAGTTAATGTATGTATTGTTGTTTTGAAAATATTTTACTTGACATCATTTACACATTTCACCATGCTTTCACCCTGTATCAAAGTTTTGGTTTGGGGGAAGAAACTTGTCTTGTCTTGTCTTATTACGTGACACCATGTCTGAATAGATCAGCTGGACTTACATATAACAAGAATAATATTATTGTGACACGGCAACACATTCAAACGCATTTATTGGCAGAACAAACTAAGTTTAAACATCACAAGTATACATCAAAAATGCATAATGTTTTTTCTGTCAATAAGGAAAGAACACCTACTACAGGTACTATTTGCCCTCAAAATACGTAAGATAATTCAATTGTTTAACCCTTACAGCGCGGGGATCGACTTTAGACGTCAGAATCTGCATGATAGTCTATGGAATAAGACTTACATATGGACCCCCGTGTGCAGTTCGTGAAGGAAGCATGAAATTTGGCACATATAACCTCGGAAATACCCTTTTTGCTTTCTGATATAGGGCAGTCACTTTTGACGTCGTTTTGACGTTATAATTCGCATATTTCCAAGATGGCCGCCAACTGATATGTGTGATGAGAGTGAACATTGCAAAATCAAGATGGCGACCTGCAAATATGCTCAAATTGACGGTAGTACCTAGCTGAAAAGAAAAAGTTATATCTTATTTTCCTATCCTAATTTGCATCTTTCCAAAATGGCCGCCAATAACCAGGTGAGAACAGTAAAAATGTCAAAATCGAGATAAAGATTTGGAAATTAAACTTCAAATTGGTGGTAATAATAAGCTGATTTGAATGGCAAAAAGATAGTATTGTTATATTTAAATTTATCAACCTAATTTGCATATTTCCAAAATGGCTGCCAATCGCTGGAGAAGCAGTGAAAACGCCAAAATTGACATCCAGAATATTAGATAAAAATATGGGTCATGGTATATTAAAAAGGCCTGTTTAATCAGTTTTCATATATGTTTCTGTTACTATTACACCTACATATAGTATACAGACAGACAGACAGACAGATATTGTATTGACAGAAATAAAAGTCATTACAGACTTATTTGTCATAGTAATAAGAGAGATATATGTACAGTATATACAAGAATGTTAGTATGAAGATAAGTGTTTTAGTGAGTCTTAAACCTAATTCTTGACAATAAACAAGGCCTACTAGTATTAGTACGAGACAATTCGGGCTAAGTATATGGCCTATAGTAAACCTATATGCTTTAATGTTAGTTTAGGGTACATTTACAATTTATTCAGGTTGGTCTAACGTTATAAGTCTAAGCTTGGAATAATATATATATATATATGACTAAAAGTATGAGAGAATTTAATTATTACCAAAATCGTGTGTTATCTGTACTGATAAATCTAGATAGATAAAAGAGTTATATCATCATGTCAGGAACGTCCTTCACAATCTGGTAATAAATTTAGGCACTATAAAAAATCACCATCTGTACATAGGAAATGTTTACCAAATATTGAAAACCTGTTTGAAGTATATCACCACAAAGAATATCCATTTATGGATGACACAAAATAAATATATATCGTCTAGACAACAATGAAGTGATACCAGAAACTATAACTGCAGCCTTTATGAGAGCAGAAGCTGAAGGCAGATGCCAATTCCCTGTATATGATCAAACTTTTAATACACACGGCATAAACATACATTAATAACCCAAACCATAATACGTTAATTTTTGAAAGAAACATAGGATTTGGTAGGGCCTACATAATCTTTGGTTTGAATAAAAATAATTTCATAAAAATGTGTTGGCCATTTAAAGTTTCTTAAATGGCGCCAAAATCCAAGATGACCCTCATTTGTGCAAGAGCAAACAATTAATTGATATAATTTTGGACAGAATAGAAGCAGATTCATGATTTTGGCGTCTACAATAGGGTTCCGACATAGTGGTGTGACCAGAAAGAACTATTTCTAGACATTGCATTGTGGTGAAAATTCCAATTTCCCAAGGTGAAACAATAAATCTATTTCATTTTGGTCGAAAATGAACATATTCATTATTTTCTTTGAATGGTAGCTGTAACCAACCCGCATCTTAGGTGACATTGCCAAAACCCAAGGGCTGACATAACCCTGTTGGTATCTCATAGAATATTTATATTTAAAATGTCTAAAATGTAATGTATTATCTGGTTATATTGCCAAAACATATCATAAAATAACACGTAACAATGAATAGTTTGTTGTAAAAATTCTTATAGGATTTAAACACAACTTTTGGGGATATCTAACTCCTTGTTTAAAAAAGTATTTATTTTTGCGGCATATTTTGTGTACACAACAGATGTACATTACTGACGACGTGGAGGCATCAAAGGGCGATGGTAAGACATTGAATGCTTAAGAAGAGGCGCTAAAAAGTGACAGAGAAATGTGGAGGTGCTAAAGGGCGATGACGACGAGTTAAAGGGCGATAGTAAGGCATCAAAGATCAACTAAAAATATTTATGGCGGCCATTTTGAAAATATGCAAATTGGAGGGTCAAAACAGGGACAAATTCCACTGCCCTATATCAAAATTCGAAAAAGGTATATTAGAGATTATCTGTGCTAAATGTCATAATTTCTTCACAAAGTGCAAACAACATTGACTTATCCCATGGCTGTAGACGTCAGATTCTGACGCCTAAAGTCGATTTCCGCATTGTAAGAGTAAACACGTTTAGAACATAACATAGGTATTCAAATGAAGCAGAAAGAGCTGACTAAGTAATTTATGATGATTTCAAATTGAAAACAACCCTTTGCTATCCATGGTCTTTGCAAATATAATTTAGCGCTTTAAGGGTTAAAGAAAAATGCAGAACATTTGAATGATAAATGATCATGACATTTATATTTAGATTGGGATACCTTATGATTCAAATCGTACATATTTTTTATTTGATTTATCCAGCAAAGCCATGCGTGATTATACTACTAGCCTATATGGTAAATTATCCCTTAAGCCGACGAAATATTGTTTATACAAACCAAGAGACCAAAGAGTTTTTTCAAGTTGAAATCATCCTAAATATCTTAGTTTTATCTTTCCGCTTCACTTAGTATCTAGGTTGAAAGGGTTATAAATTGGTCAATTTTAACCCTTTAAGCCCTCACGATGCATTAAAGCATCATTTTATATTTCTGAAAACAGACTAATTTTCCTACAACTAGGTGTTTTTAGAACGAAAATTTCCATGAAACTGGTTTACCAATACATGGCAATTTTCTTTTTTTTTAAACCACATTAAGTCATCTTCATCCACTACAAGTCGAGAATTGCGGCAGAAATTCGCGGCTTGTAGTAGATGAGGATGACAATGGGAAATTCAGGCTCGAAAGGGTTAAATTATATAGCATCAGAGAGCCACAATGCCAGGTCACCAGGGTAAAAGTACACTTATAGTTTCAAGGGGAGTCGTATTTATTCCCACAGTGGTCCTTACATATGTAAGAAATGTTTACCTGTGGGTGTGGTTCGCATTCAAGGAGGTACAAAAATAATTATATAGCTTACCGCTTAAAGGATTAACTAGATGCACTTGGCACTTTCATCAATAACGCAATAATAAAAATAAACTAATTGAATGCTGTTTCAATGTTGGGCCAGCGTCGAAGTGGGGGGGGCAACATTGAAACAGCATTGGTTGAATGCCTCGTGTTTACCGGGAAACTGTTCTACTTAGGTACGAGATGCAGGGGAAGACCCTAGTTTCACACATTTCCCCGCCTTCACGAGGTACAGGAGAGCATGGTGGACTTTGGTACACACATCATCAGTGCCCCCCCCCCCCCCGCGCAGACAGTTGTGGCCCAGTGTAGTAGGACTTTGGTCACAATGTGATTGATTTACGTGTGAAGGGATGGTCAAGGAGGAATGTGTGCACGTAATGCATTTCTCTCACTACTAGCCTGAAATCATCTCCACGGCGTCATGGATCACACCTAATTAACAGCAGGGATACTATACTGTAACGGAATACAAACCGAATAAATACAGATCAAGGTAATACTTTCCTCATAATATTATATTTAATAAATGTAAGTAAATCTATTGTGTCGGAAGATAGCACTCTATATCCATTTGCAAAGCTTGTTTGAAGTTTTGTTTTTTGAAAAGACTAAAACATGCATTGCAAGTCAGGTATTTTAGTTTTTGAAACAGCACAGGTTAAATTAGGCAGCGACCTTTTGAAGTCTCTGTGTGTGTGTGTTTTTCTGCCGGATTACCTTTCTTGCGCCTTTCTTCGGCATTTTTTTTATTCGCGATACACAATACCTAATGATACTGGAGGCAGTTGAGCTACCCAGGACAAACTTTTTAAATCAGAATGAGGCAAATGTCTTTTTTCAGTCAAATTAGAATGCGGATTATCTAAAAAAATACTCCAGACCCCACACGCACAGTCTTTTAAAACGACTCCCCAATACGCTGTTTTCGTTCGAAGTAATGTACTGATTTATTTTAAATATAGCTAAATGAGCTAATAATAATTGTATATCTATACTTACACCGTTGCAGGATATGAGAACGATTTGTGGTTAAAAAAGCGTTTTGTAAACCGTGGATTATAAATCGTGGGCATGATTTTATTTTATTTTTTCCGTCACGTGTGTTCCTTTACGCTGCGATTATCTTCCATGATTTGCCAATCATCGTAATCAGTCCTTCTTGCATGACAATATGTTTTTTGGTATAATACACCCCTCACTTGACTGAGGGGTGATCTTGTATTATGTTTTTTTTATGAAAACCCGTCCTCAGTTAAACGCGAATACTTAACCTTATGACCTAACCAAGCCCTATAATGACATTAATTCTCCACAACGGCAATTCAAAATGGCCAAATGATCGAATAAATTATTTTGGTGTTTTACCAAATCTACAAAACTAGTTGACGAAAATCGACGAAAATATGAGGAATCATGATGACCATAACCAGAACCAAAATCATAATCATAACACAGGTATTCCAATGAAGAGGAAAGGGCTAACTAAGACATTTATGATGATTTCAAATTGAAGAAAAACGTTGTAAGGGTTGAGCTTGCGGGTTGGCTGAGCTGAGCTCAAGTTTTCCTGTCGCAATTATGACATTGTTTCAACCAAATTTAGTTGACATAAAATTGCATACATTTTTAACCTATTTAATTAATATGTAGTTATTTTATCTCTGGTTTTAGCGCGGGAAACAACAATTATGTATAATATATTTCTTTTTAATTTACTTTGAACTGTAATTTTAAGTGTAATTACCATGTATATAAATTTTATCCTGGATGTCGAACTCAGTTAGGGTGCTGGTCATCTGTATTCGACATCCTGATGTACACAATTTTACTACAATTGTTTATTTGTACGAGTATTGTATATATTTGTGTATATAAAACCTGATAAATAAATAAAAAAATAACTAAAAATTAGGAAAACACAAATTGATATAAAATGAGCGTGCACGTTGCTTATAATGTCTGTTACGTATATTCAGATGATTCATAAAAACTTTTTGTGTGTGTGTGCGCTGAGGGGGGGGGGGGGGTATGGTGGACACTAGTAGACCATTGCCTATATACAATATGTATAACACATCTAATGCCGACCTAATAGTATAAAATATAGTAATAAAAAAGTATTAAAATTAGTAATCTATAGTGAAGATAACAAATCATGAACAGTAGCATCCTCTCCTGCCTGTCATAGCATACAGTGAGATAACATACATAGTTAATGACAAAGCTAGATATTTTAGCCACTTACTACTTAGATAACAAGTATAATTAGGATTTGATCTGCTGGGTTCGCATATAGCATATATATTTCTACGGCAACTCTCAAGCTAATAAATAATCAAAGAACTTGTGGTAGATGCTCTATTAATGGAATAATTCAATCCGCGAGATGTCTACTTAACATCAATGGAATTATTGTTTGTCATTTAAATCTAGAAAATACAATGCCATAGTAGCTTTCAATGTACGTAAAATAGTAACAGGCAATGTAGCAGGAGAACAGGAGAAAGGCATTAGAAATAAGTCCTGTCTGTCAACCCAATGTCAGGCTAATAACATATTCTGAGGACAATGGTCTATTCGCAAAATAAAATAAGTTAACAAAATACTATAAATTAGTTTGCTTTTTAATGATTCCATTACTAGCAAATTAACACATTATTAGACGAAGATATATACCATAACATAATATTGTCAGATCAAATGATTTCATCACCAACAAATTCACACAACTTTCTCTACCACAACAAATTAATCCTTGCCAGACCAAATGAATCCATCACTAACATATTGCCACATTTTCAAATCAAACGACTCCATTACCATCACTATCAAACTAACATTGCCAGATCAAAACGACCACTCCACTATCCAATTAATACACTGTCAAACAAAACGACCACATCAGTGTCCAATTAACACACTGTCAGACAAAACAACCACATCACTAATAAATTAAAACACTGTCCGGTTTAACCACTAAGCCATAACAAATTAACACATTGTCAGACCAAGCGACTTTACCATAACAAATTACCACTTTTCACACTAAGCGATTCTACTATAACAAATTAACACACTGGCACACTAAGCGACTCTACCATAGCAAATTAACACATTGTCAGACTAAGCGACTCTACTATAACAAATTTCTCTAGCAGACAAATTAACAAATCCCCAGACCAAACGACTCCATTACAAAAATATTATCACAATAGATTTTTCAATTTATCAAATACATAAGCATATAAAATGAGTGCGTGGTGACAAAGTATCCTTGATAACATGAATAATGCCAGATTAACGTGCAGGCATGACCCTCAGCTAACACCGCGCCAAAACACTTGCTAACAATCAGAATAGGCTACTTATATTATGCTCTCTTTACTACGTGATACTACAATACAAATATGTTCACCGCATCGTTGTAATATTGCTAAATAGACATGTGTTATCCTAATACCTTGCTTATCTTCACATGGCAACATCTACATACGAGTAACTCCGCAACACGTTGAAGTTGTATGTCTCTAGTAACCCTTCTTTCTCTCTCTAGGCCTATTTACATACGTTAGATGTTTCTATTACCATCGTGCCGCTACGCCTGCATATATACGTTTTTCAAAATCATTATGACAAGGATAAATATTATGTACAGTAGTAAAAAAGTTGGTGCAACTAATTCATGTTGGTAGCCTCATTGTTTTGTAAATAGGAACCATTTTCGTCACTTGAAGTTGCAAATTACGTCAGAAATTCCAGCTTTGCATGAATAAAAACTTCGAGCTGATAAGACATCAGGCGACGGGTTAAGCACCATCTTAGCATCTTTATCAATCACCGAGAGTGAGTATAATTGATCTCCTTTATCACTCGCTTTGAGTAGCGATTACTTCCTCCTTCTTGAGTCGCTGAAATAAAAGAGACACATTATTACTAGTAGTTTAGCTCTTGTTTTGACACAGAGGACAGATAAATTGGTTGGGTTTTCAAACGAGCATGAGAAACAGGCATCCCACAGCAAAAAAACCCCAGATAAAATAAACATTGCGCAGTTGTTTATATGCTTGTCAGATTAGACGGAACATTATATAATTATGTCAAAATCAGACGTCTTTAGTCTATACTGACAATAGACGTCAAATTCTGACGTTTACATTCTATCCCCACACTGAAAGAGTTATTTATAATAACCGTAGACCCATAGAAGAAGAAAAGAAGTGTTTATTCAACCATGAAAAATAAGTAAATGAAAGATGAGTGAAATTTTTTTTACAGGGTGGTTTGGGAGACCTCCATTAAGACCGCACATATAACATATAACATATAACATTTTGAAGTTATGAGTAGTATACATAATTTATGAGATATACATGTGAAGTGAGCGAATATAATAGCTTTACTATAAAGTTTAACCTATAGACGTGATAGTTATATAAAATAAAGTATGAAGAAATAAAAACTTTGATTCTGCCGTGCATAGCCAAAAGGCAGCATCTGCCTGCTTTACAAATAGGCTGATCCTGCCGCTTGGCCCCACAGGGCAGAATTCACTAGTTCAAATTGATACTGCATACATAACAGTTTGTGATATTACAATCAGTAGCATATGTGTCTAAAAATATAAATTTGACATACGTTGAAAACCCGTTAAAACTATGAGTGTGTACTTTATCGGTTATTGATCGTGGTATGCTATTTACAGTTTTTGGTAATTGATATCGAACACAAGCTTTGGCAAAATTATGTTTTACAAAAGGTATGCGTAATTTATGTTGATTTCTTGTATTATGAGCATGGATTTCAGAATTGAGCCTAAGATTAAATACATCGAAGTATTTCGGGAGTAAATTATGCTCGTATTTAAAGTAACATTTTAATAGTTGAAGGCGATATATGTCGTTTATTTTGAGGAGGTTCAATTCTTTAAATATCGGATCTGTGTGAGACAGACGAGATTCCTCTCGTATTATTCGTACTGCTCTTTTTTGTAATTTAGAAACTCGATTGTTTTCGCTGCCCCATAAAAGAATGCAATAGTTAATATGTGGTATTATTAGAGAATTGTAGATATTAATGAGAATATTTTGAGGAAGAATGAATTTTAGTTTGCTCATTATACCTATTATTCTGACTATTTTATTTGAGACTTTGTTTAAATGATTTTTCCAAGTAAGATTCTTGTCAATGATCACCCCTAAAAAGGTAAAATTATCAACACATTCAATTTGTATTCCATTTATTTTGACAATTGGTAATTTAATTTGTTTCTGTGGTTTTCTGAATATCATGAGTTTCGATTTAGCAGAATTTAGTGATAATTTGTTTACTTTCAACCAAGTGCTTATTTCTGCTAATTCTTTATTCAATTTGTTATTTTTGTTGAGATTGCTGAAATTAGCGAATAGTGTAGTGTCATCTGCGTATACAATGAATTTAAATAATTTACTTGAAAAAGAAATATAGTTTAAATAAATAATAAATAATAGTGGGCCCAAGATAGAACCCTGAGGAACTCCAGTGGTAATTGGTATGTATTCTGACCTAATATTGTCGTCTTCTACATATTGTAATCTATTTGAGAGATAGCTTCTAGAAGTTTTAATGGACAGTGTTTAAAACCGTAATGATTTAGTTTATTTAAGAGTATTGTGTGATGCAGGGTATCAAAGGCTTTAAGGGTCCAAGAATATACCAAAAGGAGTTTCTCCTCTATCCATATATTGTGTTGTTCTGTCAATTAATTCCATGGCAGCCAATTTGGTTGAATGGTGCTTTCTAAAACCGTATTGACCGGTATAGAACAAATTATTTAGGTTGAAATAGTCATTAATTTGGTTACAAATAATTTTTTCGAAAATTTTAAAGATAGATGGTAAAATTGAAATCGGTCGGTAATTTTCTAAAAGCGATGGATCATCTTTTTTATGAATTGGTATTACCTTGGCGATTTTCAATTTTTCAGGAAAAATGCCTGTATTCAGAGACTGGTTAAGGGTGATAGTTATTGCTTCAATTAAGGGTTCTTTAATATACTGTAATAATTGTGTGGATAATCCATCCGGACCGGTGCTATGTCTTGTTTTAAGTTCATTGATTATTTTAGTGACAGTTGTGCTATTTGTTGGCTCAAAGTGAAATGTGGCAGTTGTGGGATTTTTTAGATAATGGTTGTAAGATTTGTTAGAATCAATGGTGATTGCAGATTCCAATTTTGGACCAATGTTACAGAAATATATGTTAAAGCTATTTACAATGTCCTTTTTATTGTGTGTTAATGTCCCATTTATATTAAACAAATCTGGGAGTTTCTTGTTATTTTTATTTAGAATGTTATTTATAGTCGACCACGTCTGTTTAATATTATTTGTATATTTGTCAAAACAGGAATTATAATACTGTTTTTTCGCTGTATGGATACTTCTTTTCAAAATAGTATTAAAAGTTTTAAGGTTAGTTGTTCTCGTTTGAAAATATTCAGAGTCAGGTGACGTTTTTCTCAGTTTTCTATACATATCGTTTCTAGTATTTATAGATCTTACTATGCCTTTTGTTATCCATTTTGACAGCTTGTGTTTTCGTCTGTTTAATTTAGCTTTTTTTGATTTTGAAAATATTTTGATTGCCTTAGTGATAGATTCGTCAATTATGTTGTACTTTATGTTCGGGTCTGCTTTAGGGTCCCTACTTATTATATTTTGGAGGTTATCTGCAGTAAAAAATTTTTTTCATATTATCTATATCTAAAAGAGATAGTTTTGGAATAGTTATGTGATGAGGATTTATTGGAGTTTTATGTTTTTTTATATCTAATGTCATGAAGTAAGGGAAATGATCTGAGATTTCACTGGACAAAATGCATGTCTTCATTTCTGATGTGGCTTTTGAGAATTTACAAAAAAAGTTGTCAAGCAACGTGCCTTTGCGAGCAGTTAATCTGGTTGGCCGAGTGATCTTCGGATAGAAGCTATGAGATATCATCGTGTCCAGGAATTCATTGAAAATAGGTTTTTCATTTATATTTATTAGATTTATATTAAAGTCTCCTGATAGAATCGATTCCGTGTTTGATTTTTCTATTTCTTTCAATATTGGACCTATTTCATGAATAAATGTTTCATAATTTTTATTAAAATCACGTGGTGGCCTATACATATTTCCTATAATGACTGGTTTATGGATGTCTGAACCAGAAATTTCTATAAATTGTGCTTCAAAAATGTCAGATTTATCATAAAGTGTGAAAGATTTGTAATTTAGGTTATCGTTCAAATATATTGCCAGACCACCATGTGCACTACATGTTTTCCCCTGTGAAATCAAGTTATAGCCGTCTATTTTAAATAATGACACACCTGATTGATCTGTTAGCCACGTTTCTTGAATACATATCGCACCAAATTCACAGCCTGATTCATTTAATTTATGGAGGAAAATTACAAGTTCATCAAATTTAGCATTCAGGGACTGTATATTTAAACTCAAGACGCAGAACTGAAGTTGATTTTCTTTGAGAATTTTTGAAAATTCAGAATTGTTGAGGTATGGAGAATGTTTAATAATGGTGATTTCATAGTCTATATCTTCATTTTTCCGAGCAACATCAGCGTTGAGAATGTGATTTAAAGAGTTGTTGTGTAGGCTCCCTATAGTTGCAAGTATATCGGTTTCTGTAGACATTGTCAGTTTTTAATGTATACAATAATCCTTGCATGTGATCGAGTTTATAATGTTCATGCATTTACGGGTAGGGTATAATAGCCGAGACCTAGATCTGAGTAGGGCACTTCATCAAATTCTAAGCGGTGCAAGTCATCAGGGGAGTCCAATATAATAGGGCGCTGTTTTCCTGGGACGTTGCAGTAGATTC
The DNA here is from genome assembly GCA_964017125.1 of Flabesymbios commensalis. NCBI lineage: Eukaryota > Metazoa > Annelida > Polychaeta > Terebellida > Flabelligeridae > Flabesymbios > Flabesymbios commensalis. The sequence goes on from OZ024903.1 coordinate 16,651,348, forward strand.
TGCCATTCTTCGTGCTCGTACTCGTCACTTTCCCACTTCTAGGGCGGGGGCCCTAGGGTATTGGTTAGCACCGCTGCCTTTCGCGCCAGAGTTCAGGGCTCGGTTCCCGGACTCGGCGGTTTGAAAGAAACAAAAATGTTTCTTCCCCATCCACGTGTGAAAGTCAGTATTGCGGGGAGCCTCCGTGACCGAGAGGTAGCGTGCTCGGCCTCAAACCGCCAGGGCTCGAATTTCGAAACCTGTGTCTGGAGGACAGTGTCATCTCAATCATCTCACCATCCTCAGGAGGTTCTCCCGGCCCAGTTTAGCCTATATGTGCACAAAGGTGGCCTAAAGCCCGATTCATTTTATTTACTTTCCCACTTTTTCTTACCAAGTGAATTAAACGCGCCCTCAGACGAGTCAAGTCCTCATTTATGTACACTTGGTTGTTGTAGCCTTCTTTTCCTCTGAGTTTTTTTCTTGTTTTTCATGACTCTGGACTGGGTGTCACGGGAAACAAACCTGCAGATGATGGTGCGATGTTTGTTTCCTCTCCCACCCATTCTATGGCACGCCGGAATGTCCTCTTTTTTGATTGGCGCTTCTGTGGCAGCACACACTTGTTTCACTAAGTCCTCCACAGCCTCATGTTTTTGTTCCTCCACACCAGTAATGTTCAATCTCCTGTCATATTGCTCAAGTTTGTCTCTTTCGGAGAGTGCATTAAGTGTTTGTTGTTGTACGTACTGGCGTTGTGTGGCTTGTTCTTTTTCTATTTTCTTCATCTCTTTTGACATTGAGTCAGTCATGCATACTGATATGGCCGTTGTGATGGTTTTTACAAGTATTGGGGTCAGCTGGCTTACCACTTCCCCTACGATCTTTGCCATAGCTTCCGCATCCAGACGCAATCCTGCAGCATCCGAGCCCCCTCCATTATTTTTCTTTTGCCGGAGATTTCTGTGTTGACGATTTCCCCTTTTCTTTTTTCTGTGTCATGTTTTCGTTCAAATTTTTCTGTAACTCAGTTTTTATAATTTTTTCATTTTTTTCGTTTGCGTTTTCCTCTGTCATTTCAGTGTATATGAGGCAGATCTAGGGTGATTACTGTTTAGTGTCGCGTGGGCACGTGTCACTCAGCTGTGATTTCTTCTGCCACCACCAGATCCACGTGTCAGTGTTGATCACACCTCAATAACGCTGGGATACAGAAGTTATCTGTACAGGAGGTTGTAGAGTAGCTCACAAAGTGTCACACAGGGTGGCCAGGCTACTGAATCAAAGTGTATAAAATGACACGAGCCAAATGAAACTGTGTTTTAATATCATCGTCTTGGTCTTCTACGTCTTCGTATACAGGTATATGCCGAATTATAGATGTTTTAAACTTCTGGATATAGCTTTATTCGACGTATTTTCAGCAGGAAATTCAAAATGTAAACATATGCAGACGCATGCGCAGGTGAAAGATAATATAGTTATTCACATGAAGCAGAAAGAGCTAACTAAGACATTCATGATGATTTCAAATTGAAAAACCCTTTGGTTTCTCGGTTTATATACATCATATTTCAGTGTCTTAGGGTTAATAATTCTATTAACATTAAATCAGTCTAGGAGTTATTTCAGTTTAACTAATACTTCTAGTATGTGTCACAATGACCTATTCTGGTAATTCTTATGTAATTCTAATCCACTGACTATTAGTTATCAGCAAACATTAAAACTGGAGATGCACAATCTTTCCGGGCTGAGTGGACTTTCGATAGACGGCATCATACACAAATTCCGCCCATTATTAACATGAATACTTCAGCCAAAAATAGTATAGGTTCTTGTACATAGGTCTGTGGCGCTGACTCAATATTGAAACAGTACCACGTCAGCGTCTCTTGCTTGCATGACTGTAGATGTACTAGTTTAATTAGCCCGTATGGGAACCAAGTCATTGTATGACTTCAACTAAGGGTTGGAGCATTGACTGATCAGAATTTGCATTTGTGTTTCGGAATCACATCAGCGTTTGCCGACTTTCGTGTTGATTAGGGTATCAATTTTGAAGATACGTTGTTAATCAACATCGTCATGTACATCATGTTCATGTACAAAAATAAATCTATCAGACAAAATGCCACGACGTGACGTTAGAAAACTCCGTCCTGACGCCAAAAGCAAGCAATGCATCTCACGTTCGAGTCCGGGAAATCGATCGCTGTGGGATTAGGTGTACCGATAAATCACTCTCGCCATTAAAACTTAATCATGTTGATTTAAAATAGAATTTAGATTTCAGAATTTGTTTTTTAAATCCAGAATTTGGAGGCGCTGGGGAAACTTCACGGCTTAAAATTAACCATAGCAACTTTAATAATTCACACTGATTGTTCTCCACTGGAATTTAAAAATAAACTAAATGATGAGATCAACGTAAGTATACAATAAATGACCCACATTCTGGTGCCTAGTATACTGATCTACAAAGCCAAAGGTAGTATCCGCAGATACTACATTTTTGCTTTGCACGTAAGTATACGAGAAACCTTTACCCAGAGTTGGGTGTTTTTTACAGACGTCGTAGTACAGTTCATGTCATCTTAACACAGCAAATTTCCTCTCAGTACAGCAAGTTTCTAGTGCTTACTAATATTAGTAACAAATACGGATCATATACCGTTATTGCATGTGCATGTTGCATGTACACGCCTGTACCTGCGTGCAATGTCAATAGGTATTAACTGCTTACTTTCCAAGTCAACAGTTACTTCCTTTTGCACTTTCCCCCCGCAGTCATCATTGGTCACCATGACCCATCACAGCAGTATTCATTTTTTGTACTAAAAAAAACATATGCAAGTGCCGGCGTGTAATGTCAATAGGTATTAAATACTTACTATCCAAGTCAAAAGTTACTTTCTTTTACACTTTCCGCCGCAGTTTTGGCCAGCATGACCCACCACGGCAGTGTTTATGTTTTGTTCTAAAAAAATAACATATTCAAGTGAATATTAAAACTTTCCAGCAAACAACAGGCATCGTAATAATATGAACCAAACGCTTTCTTGAAACATACAAATAATGAACAATTCAGTTTTTATTAAAATGCGGCCAACCTGATAAAAAAGGTGAAGTATTTATATATTTAGGTGAAAGTCGTGATCATTTCCTTCATCATGATGACTGCGTTATTTACAAGGAACCCCTTGCCTGTCAGACAGGTGTGTGTGTGTGGGGGGGGGGGGGGGAGGCATAGCGGTAGGGTTATCAAACGTTGATCTTTACCGTATGCTAATAATACTCATCATCCAGCGCAATTTGACTGCTAAATACTTTCATTATTGTGACGTGATTGTTAGGTTGATCGCTTCAGTTTTGTTATAAACTAACTCAATGTCGATAAATTAACCCTCGAAGGTCTGTATTTTTTAAATTTAAATTATTTTTTTAATCGCTTTAAATTATTTCTCGCCCACCACGATCCACAATTTGAAATTGTTGAAGATTTCTTGGAGTCACAGCTTTAAGCCATGTATGTTTTATATAAAAATTGGTTACAACAGTTTTTATAAAAAGGCAGACAGCCTACCCTGGTCGACAACAGTTGTCTGGGGGGATACCATTAACTATATAGGCCTAATTATGTCCAGTCCTTCTGTATCTTGACTATCGCTGAAACAAAACTGCAAAGTTCTTTGAAGATCAATCAATTACCCAGAGATACGAGGACGTGTCCAAACACAACACTCGTCTGTAACCCTTCATTTACCCAGACAGGCGTCATAATCGGTCCTCAATATGACCCAATAATTTTAATTTTCACTCACTTGAGGTTGTGTCTCGCTATCGAGACCTACAACTTCAAGTGGGTGAAAAATACTCCTATTTATTTTATTTGAGATCAACCATTTGCAAATCGTGATGTTTGAACACACCTTTCGTTTCCAATAATTGCTAGTAAAAGGAATAAAAAACAACCATAGTCGCCCTTAGCGGTTAACAATGACTAACTCTTACAGCGCGGGGACCGACTTTAGCCGTCGATCCCCGCACTCTAGACCCATAACATAGGTATTCAAATGAATCGGAAAAAGCTAAGTAAGGTAGTTATGATGATTTAAAATTGAAAAAACCCTTTGGTGTCCAAAGTTTTCAAAGCGCAGATTAATTCACTTCAGTTTCTCGTTGTATGCACATATATAAGTCACTGACTCAATTGAGCAAACTACAGATAAATCATTTTAGTTTCTAATCTACACGATCGTAATTTATCAACTTAGATGTCACATAGGCTTACTGCATTAATAACTGCATATCTTATCAAAAAACATATGAAGAGCTCTTGAGAATTGTACCCAGCGATCAGAGTTTGATTTGAGAGGTATAAAGGATAGTGTGTGTATCTGGGGACTATTTATATATAGTATGCGTATCACAATTAAACAATAAACCCATTTGGAAAAATACATTTTACTTTAAGATTGTATTTTTTTTGTCATAATATAATATGATGCTGACTTGTAAGCTTCAGATTTATCGGATTAAACGTATCACGTTAATAAGACCAATTGAGAAAGTAGGACTCAATGAGACTGATTTACACACTTTTGTTAAAGGAATTACAGCATAATGGTTTATCAAACTTTAACTCAAACCATTTTGTAATGTACAAAAAGTGATATGTTTCTACATGTAAAGCGTACATGATGTAGTCTGTAGGCCTAATGTTGTAATAATGTTCAACAACATCAGATTCTACAGGATATTACAAGCAAATCCATTATAATGAAATTCTCTGCGGAAATAGCACGTTCAAAATGAAAAAAAGTATGAGCTGCTATTCTTCACAGGATTGATTAAGGTTAATGTGATATTTGCGAGAGGTCTAAGACAATTAAACAAAAATGTGTGCGATGTCGCTTACTAAACAAAACGATGGGTACTTGCAAGTTAAGAAACAAGACGACAACAATAATCCAATATTAAATATTACTGTGAATCACTGATGAAAATACCCGATCATGTATGTGTTACTGCTCAGGATCATTCATTTATTAGACTTTCCATTGAAAACATTTAGAAAAAATACGTTATCATTATTCACGTTCAACATGTAATTACCAATGCTTGGAGGGGGGGGGGGGAGGTCGAGACGAACTTTACGAGACCCGTCAACCACATGAACTGATTAAAATAACAGATATGTACCATTGCCTAAACTGATAAAAGGTTGTATATATCATACCACTCATCATCTACGAGTGATAGTTTCGATTAGTTCAGTGATGAGTATGTAGCCATGTTAGTATCCCTGATTAATTACTAGTGAAATAATAATGAGCTATTATTACTGCAAATGATTGTTGCGTGTCCACACATGGCTGTCTGGCAGTTTTCACTAGTTATCTAGTCAATATCTTTGCAGCAGGGCATCTACAGCACTGTCAACCAACACAGCCAGTTCCATCCCAAAAAATGATACTTTCTAGGAAAGTACCAGCCAGTGCAAAATTATTTGTTCCGCTCTTTTAATTTTCGCTCTAAAAAACGTAAAATTTCAACTTAGAAATCTAATAACAATAAAAACGTAATCAATTTATGTTTTTTTATTAAATTACTTTACTGAAAATATGTCACGTGATATGAAAAGATATACATTTGCCCTACATTACTACCAGTCAGCATTGTTCATTCTTCTGGCGTTGGAATTGCTAACGCCATTCGCGCAACTGGCGTTTCTGGACCAGGATTTTTATTTTACGTACCACTCGAGGTGGCACCAGGAATTGAAATATTTTGGAAGGTTCTGTATATGTGGATCATAGTTCAGGGGGGGGGGGGCAGCCTGATAATGGTAATGATATATTATTGACAGCCACCCTCAGATCACCCTAAGATTATTTACTTGAAGTTGTGGATCGCGTCATCGAGACACAACTTCAAGTGAATTAAAATTTGTTGCAATTTAATAATTTTACAAATTTAAGAAGACCAAGAGCAAAGCCTCTCAGAATAGAGCGTCGCTATCGTGTGATCTTATTAAGAAAAAACGCCCATGAAAACAAGTGCCACCTATTGCGCTTAATTGTTTGGTATTAATGCTTATTACCATGTTATATAAGCCTTTGGTGTTAATGATTTCGGAACGTAAACGATCAAATCATGTGAAAAGCTGTGATTGTCTTTGGCAATTGTTTTTGTCTAATAAATTATTTTAAATATATTGCATGCTGGTAAACTTTGATTAAGATACATGTTTCTGGACTATAATAATTCAAATATGTACTTTGATATAAATTTCTGGTAATTCTAAAAAGAAGATATTACACAGGTACATACAATTATGTGTTTGTGTGAATGAGCATAAGATATATTACAGGTCAAAGCGTATATGGTTGATATGAAGATAAAGATAAGTTGATATGAAGATAAAAATAAGTCATTTGGCAATGAAAAGCATTATAATCTAAAGTTATTGGATTCGGCTCTGACTACAGCTCCATCCGTTTTTGCATCCACATTAAAGAGACCATAAAAACGTCTACCATATAAAATTGGCACTAACACAAGAAGCAAGTATCTAAATATAATTGTAAAGCTGTAAATGCAAGTTAATTATTATAACTTGCTTAGACAACAAGCTGTTGAGCTAGCTACGAAATGTAATTTCAAACGAGCTTAATTGCTTTCAAATTGTCCTCATTGTATTTGTTACCCTATAAGTTATCCCCCATCCCAAATATTTTGCCACATTGGGTGATACCGATATTTGTTCTGTCCCATTGACTATTTACCCTTATCCCGCCAAGTTTATATATTAAAAAATGACTCATATTTGTTTAACTTGAGACAAAGCGTTTGTAAATCATGATGTTGAAACAATAATTTAATTCCCAATAGCAGTGATTTGGTTGGCAAGTGAAAAAAATTGAAACGACTGCAGTCGTTATAGCGGGTTAAGGCTTAAAATTGGCGTTTAAAATTAGCTTGAAACTGTACTATATAGCCCTAGCTTTAGCAGGGCAAGGCTAAAAACATAACGTGCAAAGAAAACAAATGTAAAACAATGAAACGTTATCTAGAGCTTTAATCTGTTAATTTTAAACACTTCTTGTCAGACCTACAAGTCAAGAGATCTATTCTCATGACTGTATGATGGGATCGACTTGAGATCGACGCACTGAAAGAATTAAAAAAATATATAATAGCCATAAATAATAAAATGAAAGAGCTAACTAAGACGTTTATGATGATTTCAAATTGAAAAGAAAACTTTTGGTCTCCATGGTTTTTACAAAAATATTTCGGTGCATCAAGGGTTGAACACCTTATATTATGAGACCTAAAAGTAAAGAGATCTATTCTCATGGATGTTTGGTGATCGAGTCACACACGGATTTTATCAATGTCGTCATCAACCCAGTGCGGTTTACATGACATGCATAATAGTCAATTGTTGTGACCAGGTGTATTTGAACAGCTTATGGTAAAAGGCTGTGATATACTTGACAGACATAATACTCATCATGGAGGGTGTTCTTTGTCTTGACATGAAGGATGGTCATTTCAGCCACCCGGGATTGCCATGGCATGACATGTGTAAGGGCTGTATCTGGTAGCTGTGTCTGATAGTATGTTTCATATTGGATCATACAAAAAGTTTTTTTTTCTAACAGATAACACTCGCAATTCAATCTAGAGTGAGTGAGTGAGTGAGTGAGTGAGTGAGTGAGTGAGTGAGTGAGTGAGTGAGTGAGTGAGTGAGTGAGTGAGTGAGTGAGTGAGTGAGTGAGTGAGTGAGTGAGTGAGTGAGTGAGTGAGTGAGTGAGTGAGTGAGTGGCTTTAGAAAGAGGCTTGGTCAACGTGTTTATTCAGCTATACCAGGAGAAGATAACAAGTTTCTATATCACGTCCCCATGATAAGATTAACTGGCCCAAGTACATTATGTATATAATAAAGGAGGAGCTCTAGATTCTTAAATGTGGAAAAGTTTTAACTTTTTCACAGCAAAGCTCCGAGGACTTAAAACACATCAGACCATAATGAGGATCCCTCATAATGAACAGCTCAGTCACACCTCACTGATTATATCACCATAGGCCCACCATGCTAATTGGTCTATACTCGATCAACAATAACTCTCCATTCCCGTTTTAGAATGTAGAGGTTGGACAATGAATTTAATGTAGTAGTGTGTTTTAACTGCTACGGATCCTAGAGCCAAAAGAGTACAATTAGCATAGATTGTGATGGAGCGCGCGGCGCGTCGCCACCCTGCGCGAAATTAACGGCCATACACTGGTTTCAACCTCAACTCGACGAGGCCACCATTAACATGATCGCCCAGTGACGTTGAGAAGGGAGAACACAGGATATTTCTCTGAAAACCCCACGCAGTATCAGCGGGGTTCGAGCCCGGGACGCATGCATACAGGGCGATGCATGTGCCACGTCCTCTTCTCTTAACCCTCGCCCTCAGAAAGTTCGCCTGGCCCAGTATAGCCTACATGTGCACAAATCTAGCATAAAACCACATTCATTTCCTTTCATTCTTTTTATTTCATTCCTTAATAAAAAAACTGCTTCTGTGACATGAATTGTTCCTGATATCTGCTCAGTTCAGTTCTGGCCACGTACGACATATATTCACAGCTGAACTGTGCTGTTCCAGCAAACTATTGTTCAAAGCTAAACACAAATCCTAGCGACTGCACGTGTAAAGTGTAACTCAATACATTTTCAAAGAGATAAAGCCACCTCATTTCTTAAAAAATGTTTTGACTCGAGAAATCATTTGAGAAATGATATTTTTATTGCAAACCTAATAAAAGGCTCATGACAAGTAATTTAATATAAAGAGCCTAAACAAAATATTTCAATTGTGACTCCTGGGCCTGAGAAAAGAAAGGAAGCCACCATGTCTAGTGTCCTTATGTAAGATAAGATCATGTTGAGATAAGATGTCTGAAGAGGGCAACCTCTACATGTATTTGCTATCATGCACCACACCACTTGGTAGCATGCGATACACAGGTCTTTATGACCCCCCCCCCCCCTCCCCCAGCAAACACTAGGCGTTCAACCAATGTTTCTGTAATGTTGGGTAGCGTCGTAGACGATGGACCAACATTACAGGAACATTGGTTGAACACCTCGTGTTTTCTGGGCCTGGACTAAACAACGAAATGATACAGTGCTGGGATCAACTTTAGACGTCAGAATCTGACATCTATAAACGTCAGATTCTGACGTCTAAAGTCGATCATCGCGTCGAAGGAGTATTCAAACTGTTTTTTTTGTCTTCAGTGATGTTCGTTACATCGATCAGTGATTTGTTTTGTCCTTTATATGTCCTGAACGTGCTCGTTATTCTTCCTTATTAGATCCAGTGGATATTCGGTGGCGTTGTCAGGTGACGTTTATTGTTCAGTCCGGTCAACTGGGGTCATTAATTACACCTAAATAACAATAGTACTATATATTATATATATTATGTTATACACAATATTCATTCTGCCGATTGGTAGTCTTATTAAAGCATCACTAAAAATTAGAATAAATTACGATACAGTGTAATTAGGCTTACGGTGCTACTCACGTTATTTAACCCTTTCAGTGCGGGGATCGACCTTAGACGTCAGAATCTGACATCTCCAAACGTCAAATTCTGATTCGCTCCCCGCACTGAAAGAGTGAACATATTTATAATGGTTGTACACCATAGGTATTAAAATGAAGCAGAAAGAGCTAACTAAGACATTTATGACGATTGCAAATTGAAAAAAAAACGTTTTGATTTATATAAAAATATTTTAGCGTTTAAAGGTTTGAAGGGATTTAAATCTAAACAGCATCTAACCAAGTTCAATGTTATAGTTTTTTATTTAGTTCCAACGAGATACCGACAATGTTTCATACATCTTACTGCAAGAAAATCAGATGATAGTACAGATTAGGATGAAGGTGAACACATATAATCTCGCTGTTGACTTCCACCAAGTATGCGATTACACCTGCTATTCATATACGTTTTATAAGGTAGTGCATTATGATTTATGTCACAAGGCCCACGAACGGACCACACGTACCCTAATTTATCAGCAAATGCGGTCTGTTTATTCTTTTCTGGATTACCTATTACTTAGGGAGCCTCAGTGTGTCATGTGTGTCATGTTCTGGCTACATACCAGTGAAATCAATGTGTTTTGTCGGGTTCTAGTATTACCGCGTGTGTAGGGGAGGACGGGGAGAACTGGGACATAAACTAGGCCCGATTTGTGAAAAGACGTTTTTTTAAAGTGCCAGAGGCATTTTGGGGTAAAAGATGGTAACAAATATATTTTTATGGTTTTTGACTTGCTGAATCCGAATCTGCATGTTACCAAGCTGGGTTTTACACGGGACTGTCTCAAAATGGCGATTCAAAATGAAAATGAAATTAACGATTTACTCATTTCTATTTGACATAAGCTAATGATTTTGGTGTTTGCACCCACATAACCAGGGACTTGAATTATATCATTTTGAATTTTGAAAAAATAATTTTTACATCAGAAAATATTAAAAGTGATTTAATACATGGATTTTTTGTAGTTTGCATTGCATAAGGCAAGATAGCATGCAACACAAGGAATTTTTAGTGCAGTCATTGAGTTATTATGAAGCCAGCGACTATCATTAATCTTCAGGTTACCATGTGATACCAGTCACAAACAAGTAGCTCTATTATCCAATAAGATACCGGTACATCTTTTATTCACTTAATATTGGAACCACTCACATCGTCTTCAACCATGCACCGACATGTCCTAATACAAGCAAGTTTACATTTTTGACATTTGCAACGCATTGTCCGGCAACTAGCTTTGCACTGGCAATATCATCTCCATACATCCCCTTGGCACACAATTCAAAGTCATAAGAGTGGCCGTTGATTGACCCCCGCCACCGGGTGTCTGGCGTAGGAAGATCTTGGTTTGGTTCAATGGCTTTCTTCCAATCCATGGTCTGGTAGTGTACAGGGGCGTCCGCAGCTTTCCGATATAGGGAGGGGGGGTGTCAAGAGGTTAAATTTAGAAAAATGTGGGGGTTCACAAATCCTGAGAATTTTTTAAAAATCTGCTGCTCAAGGGGGTGGGGGTCAGGACTCCTCTGACTCTCCCCCTGTGCACGCCCCTGGTGTATTCTTCTAATGTGTTGACAAGGGAGTGCAAGGAAGTTGGCCCAGTTGTGACGTAGGGGTACATTTCGGCCTTCGATGACCCTCATTATTTGATGAATTTTGCGTGTGCGTAGCAGATTAAATTGATAATCTTCGATATCTATTAAATATTATAACAATTTTTTGATAAGATTGTCCAAGGTGCATCCCAGATTCTGAGAATGGATCCCCAAGATCACCTACTGTTTTTGCCTCTGCTGCTGGTTTTCCAATTGAATGAACCAGGGCTTGTCCATCGATGATTATGCACGTTGTAACTTCACAATTTATTTTATATGTGCAGTCAGTATTTGCCGTAATAGTATCAGCCAATACAGACGTTTATTTCTGATAAAGTAACTGGCACAGATAGAAGTGCATGTTGACAATTTCACAAGTCATATATTCACCCACACAACGTTCTAACATAAATTGACTCAGCATTCAAGAGTAATTCCTGGATAGCATTGTTTGTCAGGCCCTTTTTGCTATATTTTGGAGTGTACTGTTGCTCTCTTTACTTGATAATACATTAAACCGTTCGAAGTAGGTGAACAGATAATCTTCATGATCATTATCTATTTTTTTGCGTCCCACACACATTCACTATGCACTATGTAATCGTCATGTGTTTAATGAAGCAATACTCTGGTATCTGCTGCAATATATAACCTCGTATTGCATGAAAGTGTCCAGCGAATCGAAGCAGATGTTTCTTTGTTTTGCCAACTGTGCCACCCCCTGATTTCCCTGATAGCATTCAGCCACTCATGGCTGTGATCAGGATCTACCTGGTTGAATGTGAAAGACGAGCGCTTCACCCCACAATTGCCTTTGTTGAATTATTCCCTTGTTGAGCAGTGATTGCATGTCTGCTAAGTACAACGGGCCGCAGCGACTATAGTTCTGATGGTCACATGTCATGAAAAATATAATCATTGAGCGGAATACCATCCCACTGAGCTCTGTTAAATGTAAGTAGTAGTGAGGCTGGTTCTATATAGGGCCACCATAAAGCAAAATTAGGATTCTGCTTCATTTTGAGAAGGAACTGTTCTCTTATGTCGAAAAATTGATCTGTTGTCAGTGCTGTGATGATATGTTCAAAGTCACCAGTCTCTTTATTTCAACTGTGTTTGCTAGATGTGTCTCAAGTGTTGAGTCACATGACCAATAAACTCCATTAGCTCTGGGTGCAAAAGTCGCCACAGAGCTTGCAATGTTAACGTGTGAACACTTATGGATCGGTTGTAGCTTTTGTCTGCCATGATTTAGTCACATGAGTTTGGACCAGATGTATCCGTTAAACCACAGCCTTCTCTATGTTTCCCTATCACCTTTGCAAAGAAACATGTGCAATACTCCTAATCGTGGAATTAATTTGCATCTGTATTCTGGAACCAACCATTTCAGCTGCATTTTAGAGTGTCCATCTCATGGGCTGGGACCTGAATTTTTAGCATGTACAGTACCCCACAGTTTTTATCTCCGGATTGCGGGTAGAGTGTCGTTGATATGTCAACCCAGTTATTTTGGTACATGATTGCCGCTGGTAAGCGAAAGACATGTCAGCTGCTTTGATATTCTCCAATGATGCAGCATTGACAGCACGTGAAACATTTTTTTCTCTATTGGTTTGCTGGAAAGTGGTGATGTTTTTCCACATGGTATGTTTACTTCTGACAAACATTCCATTGCCTGAGGTAAATGTAACACCTGCCTGGTTGATGGCTCCAGATCATCCAAGATCTCATCTCGGGCAGGTCTCCGTTGCCATGCAGCCATTTGTGTTTGCATGGAATATATTTTTTTCGTCCAAAGCTGCATCATTTATATCTATGTTGTCTGCACTGAAATGTACAAACTTACCATGTAGCAGATTTGGTGGAATGACAGCACCATTTTCGTAATTCACAGATCTCAGAGTTTCTTCAGCAAGTGATGTGTCGTAATACATCCTTGTTACTGATTGTGTGACCTTTTTTATTGAATAGACTCACTAACTGTCGCGATCTTTTTATCTGGTGGAGTGTGCTACCAAGTCCAATGTGTTTTGATCTGTTTTGGCTTCACCAGCACTACAGCCATGTACGAGGTTTGAGATACACTTAACATTCTATCATTTTGAAACATCACATTTTCATTGGATGAGGTATCATCACCACTTATCTCATCATATGAAGTTTCTAAATCACCTTCAAGTAGCGATTGTCCACCATGTAATAGCCGCATAAATATGTACATGCTGTCTGGTATGCAATACATAGCTCCAACTTCTGAACCATTTGATCCTTTATAGTCCGGACGAGCTAATATGTCTCCTCAAAACTTTAGAGCCACGTGGATGAGTGTTTGTGTTTCAGCACTGCCTTGGTGAAATGCTGGAACCACTAGAAAGATGTCTTCAATTGTTGATTTAGTGTTGGGCCAGCGTCGCAGACGGTGGGCAAACGATATTTGTTCAAACCGATGTTTTCCGGGGAACTGCATCCCTGATACTACAATTGTATTATGCATGTACGCGATAGCCGTCGATCACCTTCGTGGATTAGGCGCAAATATTGCGCAAAAAAATAATAAAATAATGTCATTTCATTAAAATGTGGTCTGATTATCTTATATATGGCATAACCAAATTCAGTGGCTACGAAAATGTGGGTGTCGACACCAAAAGCATCAACCTATGTCAATTAGAATAACAAATTTTTATGTTTTACTATGGCGGCCATTTTGAATAGCCATTTTGATGCATTTCTAAGAAAAACCTAGCATAATAAGAAGCAGATCCGTGTTCAGCAGGTTCAAATCTATAAAAAATACTATATTAACAACTTTTACCCCAAAATGCCACCCAGTGTACAGTTTTTTTAATATGGGCCTAGTCTAACAAAGTAAAACTGGGACACCGCTGATAACGTCCGTTGTTTTCAGCCAATCAGCTTCCAGGAAACATTTTTCTGTGGCTCTTAGTTGCGTTCACCACAAATCTCTCCAGAATCAAATTGCAGACAACTTTCTTAGTGCAGTGACAAAACTGTGATTTTTAGTATAAAAATTTGTTTTCCGGCCTTTGTGTAGATGTGTAAAGCGAGTTATATATGTAGAGTGCCTCATATTTACTGTGTTTGGGGTATCCTTGCTACATTCTTCGTGGATATGTGTAAGCTAAATGTTGTTTACTATTTTGATTATTGAGTAAATGAATTGGTTATAAATCAGGCAGGCATGAGAAGAACTGGGACTATACGTAATGGCATGTATGGGGAGAACTGGAATATGACGTCCTACTTCTTCCCGTGAATATCCCGCTTCTCCACATTAAGTGTTTCCCATTATATCTCACTAAAATGGTAAATAATATTATGTAATAATATCCCCAGACTACATGATAGGTACATACAAACTTATAAAAAGCATAACAGTAAAACACAAAGTAGGATCAAATGACGACAGGAAATGGTGTCCCAGTTCTCTTCGTCCTCCCCTACATAAAGTACCTGGATTATTTTAAATTGACAGAAACATATCATATTTTAGCTAAAATGCAACTGAGATTACAGTGTCATCTTTAACGTATATTAAAATAAATTAGCCTACTATTTCATATTGTGTATAAGCTAACAACCATAACACATTAAACGCCTCGAAACTCACCCAGTGTCATTGTTTTTCCATGCATCTTCGGATTATTTAGAGAGTTTGCTTAATTTCCCCAATCGTATGTTCAGAGTTTGTTTTCCTGTTTGCCGCTGTACTACAGGAACTTGTTTATGTTTATTTGACTTCCAGTTAAAACATGCAAAAATGTCACAATATCATCAGCCTAGTATTATTTGAGTATTTTTTTCGAACATGTTATTAACTTTGGTTGACTATATGACTATTGTAATAACGCAATGTGTAATTTTAGTCCAGGAATTTTAGGCATATTTAAGGATGAAAAGAATCCAAAATGGCCGCCAGAGGCCATAAAAAATTGTAACATACGAAGAATTTAACATATATTTCTTTGTAATACCCCTTTTTCTTTTCAAGTTTTAAAGCTGCAGTCGTGTTTTATTTGCAAAAATCCAAAATGGCCCCTGATACAATACTGAAGTTGTAACTTATGAAGAGATTCATATATTTACGAGAAACTTACTGGTACTATTTTAACATTTGTAAAGCTCTTGTCATTGCAAAATTCAAAATGGCCGCCATTGGGAAAACTTAGAACAGTTTCAAAAATTACCATATTTTATGTCTACATATTTTTTTATTTGAAACATAGTGGCAGTAAAAAGTATTTCTGCAATCAAGTGTGGTAATGTTATGTGGTTTAATCCAGTAAATTGTCCTCGGCGTTGCTCCAGCCTTTCGTGTCATAATAACAATGATACAATAAGATGCATGACATTATTTAATAGACGGTGACAAGAGTGTACGTTCACAATAACTTACCACACCAACACGGCTCAATGTTTCCCTGGTACTACTGATTTTATTTTTCAGCAATAAAAATCATTCAACAATTCAGTATATTTTCAAAGGTAAGATTTAATAAATTAAATAGTGTATGTAAATTTGTATCTGCTATCATAACAGATACACGGGAAGCAGGGACTCAATAAACATAACTCATAAAAAAGCAATCTCACGAGACAAACCAATTACATCCGAAATCAGACATCAATCAGATATGAAAAAAAATGAAAAAAAAACTTTTAAAACAGATTGAATTGTAAGCAAGCAATTGGAATGCATTTTTGCGGACAGGTGTTCAGTGTGGTGATTGACAAGTATCTGTTGAACGGGTCATTTAAATAGCAGAAAACCTAAAAAATAGCTGGCATTGTTATTCTGTCTATGGATAAAAATACTATGTCATAATTAAACACAGTGGTGAGGCTTATCTAATGAAAAACTGTCATATGCATCTAGATGCACTAAAACACTTTCACAATATAATAATCAATATCATTTTTTGTGGTGGCCATTTTCTTAATTTTTAATGAGGTTTGTTGAATATTTGTCAAAATGTAAGAACAAAAAATTGAAGAATCGTATGAGTAGCGTCAATAAAACAACTCAGGTATATATTAATACATTTTATGGTGATCATATTGAAAAATCATGGCCATTTTTATTTATTGTTCGGCTAACATGCTGTTCTCACAGTGCCCTCAGGTGCATATACAGACCAATTTTGGTGCCGTTACCACCATTGATAAATTTATATGGTATTTTACACGTTTGTATGCCCCATTTCAAGGGTTCTTTACAGTGCTATAGACATCACTGCATACTGCATGCCTGTCAACAGTTTGGAGCATTGTATATGCACTACTTCTATGACAAACATTTGACCTGACCAGAATTTAAACCGAGTTCTAAGTTTCGAGCCACAGCCGGATCGAATGGACCATTGGAATTGCCTAGTTATTTCAAACATAAAACAAGCTAATTTAATACATTGTTCCTAGGAATGTTGCATCAAATATATATAAACATGATAAATAGAGTATGGGACCTTCCCTAGGCTCGGGTGTGAGTCATTGCCTTGGACCTTGCATGCTCGGGTGTGAGTCCTTACCTAGGACGATGCGAGCTTATGGTAATTCATTGCCTAGGACTTGTAGGCTCGGGTTTGAGACCTCGACATAAATAAAGGTTGATTTCGCACAAAAAAAGTCGCATACAAATATTCGAATGTTGATGTCTTTATTGACTGATAAATCTTATATGGTCAAATTGGGTTCTCTGTCCTTTTCGTACACTCTCAGTCGTTCTCGGACCAGTGGACCGTGAGGTTGTGGGAGTTGGTCCGAGAAGGATCGGGTTGAAACGGAAAGGTATGCGATACCCCGGCTACATAACGGATTTTCTTACTTTGAAATAGGTAATTTTCTAAATTATATCTATAGGATATGTGGGAATATAAAAAATATCATATCACCTTGAGGCAAACTTAATGATGGTGAGAAGAAGAATATTAGGCATGAACCCCCGGGAGAGCGCGTAAGATAACCACAACCACTTTTGATATAAGAAAATCAGTGCATCCGATTATATGTGTAGCAAGTACACACTATTATGTAATTACAAGGGCTATAGGGAGAGAGAGTGGCGTTATTGTAGTCTGCATTGTCAGTTCAGTGTGATAAATAGTGTCTTTGAAGTTTACCAACATAATACGAGACGTTGACCCGATGTTGCTTTGATATTGGGTCACCGTCTACGACGCTGGCCCAATGTTAAACCAACATTAGATCAACGCCTCCTGTTTGCTGAGTATTCACTGAATTCTTTATCAGCGATTTGGATATTTTATAAAATTGGACAAGTCACACCTCGCAATGAATCAAAATATGTCCGCATTCTTTGTTAGTTAAATGGATAATCAACTGGAGATAAAAAATACAATGTCTGGTTACTAAACAAAACCAGTAATCTGTATTTCTGATCTGACATTGTCGGGTGAATTGCCCTATATATTGTAAATCTGAGGCATCTAATATGTATATATATCACGAATTCAAATCTCAGACATACCTACACAACAATACAGTGATGACTCTAGCTATATATATGTTGTTTGGTGCTATGAAAGGTCATCATAATTTTATACACATTAACTTTTCAGTCAAATTGAGAACGCTATTATGAGAATGTGTTTGTTCGTTTGTTTGTTTGTATTATCTGTACTTGTTCTATTTTACTATGCCTGTAATGAGGCATGTGTCTCTGTGTAAACTTTTCAAACTTGTCATAATTGCTAGTACTCATTTTCAGATTTTTTTTTCAAATTACATGACTTATCACTTAATCACAATCATATTTGTTCAGGTTAAAATACGCTTACTATGTTTCAGTGAGCATACAACTTCTGTACGATTTGAATCTGGATAGTCAACCATGGACAGGCTATGTAAGTATATCTAACTGCCAATTATATCTATGTTTCTGCCATGTATAGGCTATGTAAGTATTCCCACCTGCCATGTATAGACTCTATAAGTATTCCAAACCGGATTTTATATATGCTCTATAAATATCCCTATCTGCCATGTGCATATGCTCTATAAGTATTCCTATCTGCCATTTATATAGGCTCTATAAGTATTCCTGTCTGCCATCTCTATAGGCTCTAAAGTATTCCCATCTGCCATGTATAGGCTCTATAAGTATTCCTGTCTACCATCTCTACAGGTTCTATAAGTATTCCTGTCTGCCATCTCTACAGGCTCTATAAGTATTACTATCTGCCATGTATAGGCTCTATAAGTGTTCCTATCTGCCATGCATAGACTATGTAAGTAATTCCTATCGGTCATGTATAGGCTATGTAAGTATTCATATCTGCCATGTATAGGCTATGTAAGTATTCCTATCTGTCATGTATAGGCTATGTAAGTATTCCCATATGCCATGTATAGGCTCTATAAGTATTCCTATCTGTCATTTATACAGGCTCTAAAGTATTCCCATCTGCCATGTATAGGCTCTATAAGTATTCCTGTCTGCCATCTCTACAGGCTCTATAAGTATTCCTGTCTGCCATCTCCACAGGCTCTATAAGTATTCCTATCTGCCATTTATATAGGCTCTAAAGTATTCCTGTCTGCCATCTCTACAGGCTCTATAAGTATTCCTGTCTGCCATCTCTACAGGTTCTATAAGTATTCCTGTTTGCCATCTCTACAGGCTCTATAAGTATTACTATCTGCCATGTATAGGCTCTATAAGTGTTCCTATCTGCCAAGCATAGACTATGTAAGTAATTCCTATCGGCCATGTATAGGCTATGTAAGTACTCCTGTCTGCCATCTCCACAGGCTCTATAAGTATTCCTGTCTGCCATCTCTACAGGCTCTATAAGTATTCCTGTCTGCCATCGCTACAGGCTCTATAAGTATTCCTATCTACCATCTTTATAGGCTCTAAAGTATTCCCATCTGCCATGTATAGGCTCTATAAGTATTCCTGTCTGCCATCTCTACAGGCTCTATAAGTATTCCTATCTGCCATTTATATAGGCTCTAAAGTATTCCTATCTGCCATGTATAGGCTCTATAAGTATTCCTGTCTGCCATCTCTACAGGCTCTATAAGTATTCCTATCTGCCATTTATATAGGCTCTAAAGTATTCCTATCTGCCATGTATAGGCTCTATAAGTATTCCTGTCTGCCATCTCTACAGGTTCTATAAGTATTCCTGTCTACCATCTCTACAGGCTCTATAAGTATTCCTGTCTGCCATCTCTACAGGCTCTATAAGTATTCATGTCTGCCATCGCTACAGGCTCTATAAGTATTCCTATCTGCCATCTTTATAGGCTCTAAAGTATTCCTATCTGCCATGTATAGGCTCTATAAGTATTCCTGTCTGCCATCTCTACAGGCTCTATAAGTATTCCTATCTGCCATTTATATAGGCTCTAAAGTATTCCTATCTGCCATGTATAGGCTCTATAAGTATTCCTGTCTGCCATCTCTACAGGCTCTATAAGTATTCCTGTCTACCATCTCTACAGGCTCTATACGTATTCCTGTCTGCCATCTCTACAAGCTCTATAAGTATTCCTATCTGCCATCTTTATAGGCTCTATAATTATTCATATCTGCCATGTATAGACTATATAAGTATTCCTATCTGTCATGTATAGGTTATGTTAGTATTTCCTATCTGCCATGCATAGGCTATGTAAGTATTCATATCTTCCATGTATAGACTATGTAATTAATTCCCATCTGACATGTATAGACTATGTAAGTAATTCCTATCTGTCATGTATAGGCTATGTAAGTATTCATATCTGCCATGTATAGGCTTCCGATGTATCATCATATACATGTGAATGTGTAAAAGCAGTGTCTACCACATGATTACCTGCTTATAAAATGTGTGATGTCATACCTGACCGTTTACAGTCGATATCCCAATCCCAATTGATTTAATTTAAATAGAAAAAGAACCAACTGTAAGCGTTCAGGTATCACATTTAACTTACCGCTTTATATGTTAACATTATGGAAGCGCATTGGCCTCGCTTTGGCCAAGTGTTGGGTTTCAGGATCAATGTTTCAGACGTGGTCCTAACAAAAGTAAAAAAAAATATCACAAATGTACTATTTAATCAGATTTGTTAGTCTATTTTCGTGTGAACTTTATTGAAATCTCCACTATAATTTCATACCATACCATGCTTGTTGAAGATGGATGTTAATTATTATCTTACACATTTATGTTTCAGTAATATCTGTGCTTGTGGTTACAATGTCCACTTGTTTGACCATTAAAGGCACTGAAAGTACTGAAACAAGCAGTATACACACAGAGGCTGGAACAACAGCCATATATACTACTGAAGCAAATACAACAACAGTATCAATCACATATAAAGAAACAACAATATTATATAATACAGAGGCAGAAGCAGAAACAATGCCCACAACACTGACAGAAACAACAGAAGTACCTACTACACAGGCAGATACAACAATAGTAACTACTATAGAGGCAGATACAACAATAGTACCTACTACACAGGCAGATACAACAATAGTACCTACTATCGAGGCAGATACGATAATAGTACCTACTAGACAGGCAGATACAACAATAGTACCTACTACAGAGGCAGATACAACAAGAGTACCTACTACAGAGGCAGATACAGCAATAGTACCAACTACAGAGGCAGATACAACAATACTACTTACTACACAGGCAGATACAACAATAGTGCCTACTACACAGGCAGATACAACAATAGCACCTAATACAGAAGCAGATACAACAATAGTACCTACTACACAGGCAGATACAACAATAGTACCTACTACAGAGGAAGATACAACAATAATGCCTACTACAGAAACAGATACGACAATAGTACCTACTAGACCGGCTGATACAACATTATTGCCTACTACAGAGGCAGATACAACAATAGTACCTACTACACAGGCAGATACAACAATAGTACCTACTACAGAGGCATATACAACAATAGTACCTACTACAAGGACAGATACGACAATAGTACCTACTACACTGGCTGATACAACAATAGTGCCTACTACAGAGGCAGATACAACAATAGTACCTACTATACTGGCTTATACAACAATAGTACCTACTACAAGGGCAGATACAACAATAGTACCTACTACACTGGCTGATACAACAATATTGCCTACTACAGAGGCAGATACAACAATAGTACCTACTACAGAGGCAGATACAACAATAGTACCTACTACAGAAGCAGATACAACAATAGTACCTACTACACAGGCAGATACAACAATAGTACCTACTACAGAGGCAGATACAACAATAGTACCTACTACACAGGCAGATACAACAATAATACCTACTACACAGTCTGATACAACAATAGTACCTACTACAGAAGCAGTTACAACAATAGTACCTACTACAGAGGCAGATACAACAATAGCACCTAATACAGAAGCAGATACAACAATAGTACCTACTACACAGGCAGATACAACAATAGTACCTACTACAGAGGCAGATACAACAATATTACCTACTACACAGGCAGATACAACAATAGTCCCTACTACACAGGCAGATACAACAATAGTACCTACTACACATGCAGCTACAACATTAGTACCTACTACAGAGGCAGATACAACAATAGTACCTACTACACAGGCAGATACAACATTAGTACCTACTACAGAGGTAGATACAACAATAGTATCTACTGCACAGGCAGATACAACGATAGTACCTACTACAGGGGAAGATACAACAATAGTACCTACTACACATGCAGATACAACAATAGTCCCTACTACACAGGCAGATACAACAATAATACCTACTACACAGTCTGCTACAACAATAGTACCTACTACAGAGGCAGATACAACAATAGTACCAACTACACAGGCTGACACAACAATAGTACCTACTACACAGGCAGATACAACAATATTACTTATGACAGAGGCAGACACAACAATAGTACCTACTACACAGGCAGATACAACATTAGTACCTACTACAGAGGTAGATACAACAATAGTATCTACTGCACAGGCAGATACAACGATAGTACCTACTACAGAGGAAGATACAACAATAGTACCTACTACAGAAGCAGATACAACAATAGTACCTACTACAGAGGCAGATACAACGATAGTACCTACTACAGAGACAGATACGACAATTGTACCTACTATATTGGCTGATACAACTATAGTACCTACTACAAGGGCAGATACAACAATAGTACCAACTACACTGGCTGATACCACAATAGTACCTACTACAGAAGCAGATACAACAATAGTACCTACTACACAGGCAGATACAACAATAGTACCTACTACAGAGGCAGATACAACAATTGTACCTACTACACAGGCAGATACAACAATAGTACCTACTACAGTGGCAGATACAGCAATAATACCTACTACACATGCTGATACAACAATAGTACCTACTACAGAGGCAGATACAACAATAGTACTTACTACACTGGCTGATACAACAATAGTACCTACTACAAGGGCAGATACAACAATAGTACCAACTACACTGGCTGATACAACAATAGTACCTACTACAGAAGCAGATACAACAATAGTACCTACTACACAGGCAGATACAACAATAGTCCCTACTACAGAGGCAGATACAACAATAATACCTACTACACAGGCTGATACAACAATAGTACCTACTACAGAGGCAGATACAACAATACTACCTACTACACTGGCTGATACAACAATAGTACCTACTACAAGGGCAGATACAACAAGAGTACCAACTACAGTGGCTGATACAACAATAGTACCTACTACAGAAGCAGATACAACAATAGTACCTACTACACAGGCAGATACAACAATAGGACCTACTACAGAGGCGGATACAACAATAGTACCTACTACAGAGGCAGATACAACAACAGTACCTACTACAGAGGCAGATACAACAATAGTACCTACTACACTGGTAGATACAACAATAATACCTACCACAGAGGAGGAAACAAAAAAAGTACCAACTACACAGGCTGATACAACAATAGTACCTACTACACAGGCAGATACAACAATACTACTTACTACAGAGGCAGACACAAAAATAGTACCTACTACACAGGCAGATAAAACATTAGTACCTACTACAGAGGTAGATACAACAGTGGTATCTACTACAGAGACAGATACGACAATAGTACCTACTACACTGGATGATACAACAATAGTGCCTACTACAGAGGCAGATACAACAATAGTACCTACTACAGAGACAGATACAACAATAATACCTACTACAGAAGCAGATACAACAATAGTACCTACTACACTGGTAGATACAACAATAGTACCTACTACAGAGGCAGATACAACAATAGTACCCACTACACAGGCAGATACAACATTAGTACCTACTACAGAGGTAGATACAACAATAGTATCTACTGCACAGGCAGATACAACGATAGTACCTACTACAGAGGAAGATACAACAATAGTACCTACTACACATGCAGATACAACAATAGTCCCTACTACACAGGCAGATACAACAATAATACCTACTACACAGTCTGATACAACAATAGTACCTACTGCAGAAGCAGATACAACAATAGTACCTACGACAGAGGCAGATACAACAAAAGTACCTACTACAGAAGCAGATACAACAATAGTACCTACTACACAGGCAGATACAACAATAGTACCTACTACAGAGGCAGATACAACAATAGTACCTACTACACAGGCAGATACAACAATAGTCCCTACTACACAGGCAGATACAACAATAGTACCTACTACACATGCAGATACAACATTAGTACC
Source organism: Flabesymbios commensalis (assembly GCA_964017125.1). Lineage (NCBI taxonomy): Eukaryota > Metazoa > Annelida > Polychaeta > Terebellida > Flabelligeridae > Flabesymbios > Flabesymbios commensalis. Next base: position 16,675,374 of record OZ024903.1, read on the forward strand.
TACTACAGAGGCAGATACAACAATAGTACCTACTACACAGGCAGATACAACATTAGTACCTACTACAGAGGTAGATACAACAATAGTATCTACTACACAGGCAGATACAACGATAGTACCTACTACAGGGGAAGATACAACAATAGTACCTACTACACATGCAGATACAACAATAGTCCCTACTACACAGGCAGATACAACAATAATACCTACTACACAGTCTGATACAACAATAGTACCTACTACACAGGCAGATACAACATTAGTACCTACTACAGAGGTAGATACAACAATAATATCTACTGCACAGGCAGATACAACGATAGTACCTACTACAGAGGAAGATACAACAATAGTACCTACTACAGAAGCATATACAACAATGGTACCTACTACAGAGGCAGACACAACAATATTACCTACCACACAGGCAGATACAACATTAGTACCTACTACAGAGGTAGATACAACAATATTATCTACTGCACAGGCAGATACAACGATAGTACCTACTACAGAGGCAGACACAACAATAGTACCTACTACACAGGCAGATACAACATTAGTACCTACTACAGAAGTAGATACAACAGTAGTATCTACTACAGAGACAGATACGACAATAGTACCTACTACAATGGCTGATACAACAATAGTGCCTACTACAGAGGCAGATACAACAATAGTACCTACTACAAAGACATATACAACAATAATACCTACTACAGAAGCAGATACAACAATAGTACCTACTACACTGGTAGATACAACAATAGTACCTACTACAGAGGCAGATACAACAATAGTACCTACTACACAGGCAGATACAACATTAGTACCTACTACAGAGGTAGATACAACAATAGTATCTACTGCACAGGCAGATACAACGATAGTACCTACTACAGAGGAAGATACAACAATAGTACCTACTACACATACAGATACAACAATAGTCCCTACTACACAGGCAGATACAACAATAATACCTACTACACAGTCTGATACAACAATAGTACCTACTACAGAAGCAGATACAACAATAGTACTTACTACAGAGGCAGATACAACAATAGTACCTACTACAGAAGCAGATACAACAATAGTACCTACTACACAGGCAGATACAACAATATTACCTACTACAGAGGCAGATACAACAATAGTACCTACTACACAGGCAGATACAACAATAGTCCCTACTACACAGGCAGATACAACAATAGTACCTACTACACATGCAGATACAACATTAGTACCTACTACAGAGGCAGATACAACAATAGTACCTACTACACAGGCAGATACAACATTAGTACCTACTACAGAGGTAGATACAACAATAGTAACTACTACACATGCAGATACAACAATAGTCCCTACTACACAGGCAGATACAACAATAATACCTACTACACAGTCTGATACAACAATAGTACCTACTACAGAGGCAGATACAACAATAGTACCAACTACACAGGCTGACACAACAATAGTACCTACTACACAGGCAGATACAACAATATTACTTACTACAGAGGCAGACACAACAATAGTACCTACTACACAGGCAGATACAACATTAGTACCTACTACAGATGTAGATACAACAATAGTATCTACTGCACAGGCAGATACAACGATAGTACCTACTACAGAGGAAGATACAACAATAGTACCTACTACAGAAGGAGATACAACAATAGTACCTACTACAGAGGCAGATACAACGATAGTACCTACTACAGAGACAGATACGACAATTGTACTTACTATACTGGCTGATACAACTATAGTACCTACTACAAGGGCAGATACAACAATAGTACCAACTACACTGGCTGATACAACAATAGTACCTACTACAGACGCAGATACAACAATAGTACCTACTACACAGGCAGATACAACAATAGTATCTACTACAGAGGAAGATACAACAATTGTACCTACTACACAGGCAGATACAACAATAGTACCTACTACAGTGGCAGATACAACAATAATACCTACTACACATGCTGATACAACAATAGTACCTACTACAGAGGCAGATACAACAATAGTACCTACTACACTGGCTGATACAACAATAGTACCTACTACAAGGGCAAATACAACAATAGTACCAACTACACTGGCTGATACAACAATAGTACCTACTACAGAAGCAGATACAACAATAGTACCTACTACACAGGCAGATACAACAATATTCCCTACTAGAGAGGCAGATACAACAATAATACCTACTACACAGGCTGATACAACAATAGTACCTACTAAAGAGGCAGATACAACAATACTACCTACTACACTGGCTGATACAACAATAGTACCTACTACAAGGGCAGATACAACCATAGTACCAACTACACTGGCTGATACAACAATAGTACCTACTACAGAAGCAGATACAACAATAGTACCTACTACACAGGCAGATACAACAATAGGACCTACTACAGAGGCGGATACAACAACAGTACCTACTACAGAGGCAGGTACAACAATAGTACCTACTACAGAGGCAGATACAACAATAGTACCTACTACACTGGTAGATACAACAATAATACCTAGCACAGAGGAGGAAACAAAAATAGTACCAACTACACAGGCTGATACAACAATAGTACCTACTACACAGGCAGATACAACAATACTACTTACTACAGAGGCAGACACAACAATAGTACCTACTACACAGGCAGATACAACATTAGTACCTACTACAGAGGTAGATACAACAGTAGTATCTACTACAGAGACAGATACGACAATAGTACCTACTACACTGGATGATACAACAATAGTGCCTACTACAGAGGCAGATACAACAATAGTACCTACTACAGAGACAGATACAACAATAATACCTACTACAGAAGCAGATACAACAATAGTACCTACTACACTGGTAGATACAACAATAGTACCTACTACAGAGGCAGATACAACAATAGTACCCACTACACAGGCAGATACAACATTAGTACCTACTACAGAGGTAGATACAACAATAGTATCCACTGCACAGGCAGATACAACGATAGTACCTACTACAGAGGAAGATACAACAATAGTACCTACTACAGAAGCAGATACAACAATGGTACCTACTACAGATTCAGATACAACGATAGTACCTACTACAGAGACAGATACGGCAATTGTACCTACTATACTGGCTGATACAACTATAGTACCTACTACAAGGGCAGATACAACAATAGTACCAACTACACTGGCTGATACAACAATAGTACCTACTACAGAGGCAGATACAACAATACTACTTACTACAGAGGCAGACACAACAATATTACCTACCACACAGGCAGATACAACATTAGTACCTACTACAGAGGTAGATACAACAATATTATCTACTGCACAGGCAGATACAACGATAGTACCTACTACAGAGGCAGACACAACAATAATACCTACTACACAGGCAGATACAACATTGGTACCTACTACAGAGGTAGATACAACAGTAGTATCTACTACAGAGACAGATACGACAATAGTACCTACTACACTGGCTGATACAACAATAGTGCCTACTACAGAGGCAGATACAACAATAGTACCTACTACAGAGACAGATACAACAATAATACCTACTACGGAAGCAGATACAACAATAGTACCTACTACACTGGTAGATACAACAATAGTACCTACTACAGAGGCAGATACAACAATAGTACCTGCTACACAGGCAGATACAACATTAGTACCTACTACAGAGGTAGATACAACAATAGTATCTACTGCACAGGCAGATACAACGATAGTACCTACTACAGAGGCTGATACAACAATAGTCCCTACTACAGAGGAAGATACAACAATAGTACCTACTACACATACAGATACAACAATAGTCCCTACTACACAGGCAGATACAACAATAATACCCACTACACAGTCTGATACAACAATAGTACCTACTACAGAAGCAGATACAACAATAGTACCTACTACAGAGGCGTATACAACAATAGTACCTACTACAGAAGCAGATACAACAATAGTACCTACTACACAGGCAGATACAACAATATTACCTACTACAGAGGCAGAAACAACAATAGTACCTACTACACAGGCAGATACAACAATAGTCCCTACTACACAGGCAGATACAACAATAGTACCTACTACACATGCAGATACAACATTAGTACCTACTACAGAGGCAGATACAACAATAGTACCTACTACACAGGCAGATACAACATTAGTACCTACTACAGAGGTAGATACAACAATAGTACCTACTACACATGCAGATACAACAATAGTCCCTACTACACAGGCAGATACAACAATTATACCTACTACACAGTCTGATACAACAATAGTACCTACTACAGAGGCAGATACAACAATAGTACCAACTACACAGGCTGACACAACAATAGTACCTACTACACAGGCAGATACAACAATATTACTTACTACAGAGGCAGACACAACAATAGTACCTACTACACAGGCAGATACAACATTAGTACATAATACAGAGGTAGATACAACAGTAGTATCTACTACAGAGACAGATACGACAATAGTAACTACTACACTGGCTGATACAACAATAGTGCCTACTACAGAGGCAGATACAACAATAGTACCTACTACAGAGACAGATACAACAATAATACCTACTACGGAAGCAGATACAACAATAGTACCTACTACACTTGCAGATACAACAATAGTACCTACTACACAGGCAGATACAACATTAGTACCTACTACAGAGGTAGATACAACAATAGTATCTACTGCACAGGCAGATACAACGATAGTACCTACTACAGAGGAAGATACAACAATAGTACCTACTACAGAAGCAGATACAACAATAGTACCTACTACAGAGGCAGATACAACGATAGTACCTACTACAGAGACAGATACGACAATTGTCCCTACTATACTGGCTGATACAACTATAGTACCTACTACAAGGGCAGATACAACAATAGTACCAACTACACTGGCTGATACAACAATAGTACCTACTACAGAAGCAGATACAACAATAGTACCTACTACACAGGCAGATACAACAATAGTATCTACTACAGAGGAAGATACAACAATTGTACCTACTACACAGGCAGATACAACAATAGTACCTACTACAGTGGCAGATACAACAATAATACCTACTACACATGCTGATACAACAATAGTACCTACTACAGAGGCAGATACAACAATAGTACCTACTACACTGGCTGATACAACAATAGTACCTACTACAAGGGCAGATACAACAATAGTACCAACTACACTGGCTGATACAACAATAGTACCTACTACAGAAGCAGATACAACAATAGTACCTACTACACAGGCAGATACAACAATATTCCCTACTACAGAGGCAGATACAACAATAATACTAACTACACAGGCTGATACAACAATAGTACCTACTACAGAGGCAGATACAACAATACTACCTACTACACTGGCTGATACAACAATAGTACCTACTACAAGGGCAGATACAACAATAGTACCAACTACACTGGCTGATACAACAACAGTACCTACTACAGAAGCAGATACAACAATAGTACCTACTACACAAGCAGATACAACAATAGTGCCTACTACAGAGGCAGATACAACAATAGTACCTACTACAGAGACAGATACAACAATAATACCTACTACAGAAGCAGATACAACAATAGTACCTACTACACTGGTAGATACAACAATAGTACCTACTACAGAGGCAGATACAACAATAGTACCCACTACACAGGCAGATACAACATTAGTACCTACTACAGAGGTAGATACAACAATAGTATCTACTGCACAGGCAGATACAACGATAGTACCTACTACAGAGGAAGATACAACAATAGTACCTACTACACATGCAGATACAACAATAGTCCCTACTACACAGGCAGATACAACAATAATACCTACTACACAGTCTGATACAACAATAGTACCTACTACAGAAGCAGATACAACAATAGTACCTACGACAGAGGCAGATACAACAAAAGTACCTACTACAGAAACAGATACAACAATAGTACCTACTACACAGGCAGATACAACAATAGTACCTACTACAGAGGCAGATACAACAATAGTACCTTCTACACAGGCAGATACAACAATAGTCCCTAGTACACAGGCAGATACAACAATAGTACCTACTACACATGCAGATACAACATTAGTACCTACTACAGAGGCAGATACAACAATAGTACCTACTACACAGGCAGATACAACATTAGTACCTACTACAGAGGTAGATACAACAATAGTATCTACTGCACAGGCAGATACAACGATAGTACCTACTACAGGGGAAGATACAACAATAGTACCTACTACACATGCAGATACAACAATAGTCCCTACTACACAGGCAGATACAACAATAATACCTACTACACAGTCTGATACAACAATAGAACCTACTACAACAATAGTATCTACTGCACGGGCAGATACAACGATAGTACCTACTACAGAGGAAGATACAACAATAGTACCTACTACAGAAGCAGATACAACAATGGTACCTACTACAGAGGCAGATACAACGATAGTACCTACTACAGAGACAGATACGGAAATTGTACCTACTATACTGGCTGATACAACTATAGTACCTACTACAAGGGCAGATACAACAATAGTACCAACTACACTGGCTGATACAACAATAGTACCTACTACAGAGGCAGATACAACAATACTACTTACTACAGAGGCAGACACAACAATATTACCTACCACACAGGCAGATACAACATTAGTACCTACTACAGAGGTAGATACAACAATATTATCTACTGCACAGGCAGATACAACGATAGTACCTACTACAGAGGCAGACACAACAATAGTACCTACTACACAGGCAGATACAACATTAGTACCTACTACAGAGGTAGATACAACAGTAGTATCTACTACAGAGACAGATACGACAATAGTACCTACTACACTGGCTGATACAACAATAGTGCCTACTACAGAGGCAGATACAACAATAGTACCTACTACAGAGACAGATACAACAATAACACCTACTACGGAAGCAGATACAAAAATAGTACCTACTACACTGGTAGATACAACAATAGTACCTACTACAGAGGCAGATACAACAATAGTACCTACTACACAGGCAGATACAACATTAGTACCTACTACAGAGGTAGATACAACAATAGTATCTACTGCACAGGCAGATACAACGATAGTACCTACTGCAGAGGAAGATACAACAATAGTACCTACTACACATACAGATACAACAATAGTCCCTACTACACAGTCTGATACAACAATAGTACCTACTACAGAAGCAGATACAACAATAGTACCTACTACAGAGGCAGATACAACAATAGTACCTACTACAGAAGCAGATACAACAATAGTATCTACTACACAGGCAGATACAACAATATTACCTACTACAGAGGCAGATACAACAATAGTGCCTACTACACAGGCAGATACAACAATAGTCCCTACTACACAGGCAGATACAACAATAGTACCTACTACACATGCAGATACAACATTAGTACCTACTACAGAGGCAGATACAACAATAGTACCTACTACACAGGCAGATACAACATTAGTACCTACTATAGAGGTAGATACAACAATAGTATCTACTGCACAGGCAGATGCAACGATAGTACCTACTACAGAGGAAGATACAACAATAGTACCTACTACACATGCAGATACAACAATAGTCCCTACTACACAGGCAGATACAACAATAATACCTACTACACAGTCTGATACAGCAACACTACCTACTACAGAGGCAGATACAACAATAGTACCAACTACACAGGCTGACACAACAATAGTACCTACTTCACAGGCAGATACAACAATATTACTTACTACAGAGGCAGACACAACAATAGTACCTACTACACAGGCAGATACAACATTAGTACCTACTACAGAGGTAGATACAACAATAGTATCTACTGCACAGGCAGATACAACGATAGTACCTACTACAGAGGAAGATACAACAATAGTACCTACTACAGAAGCAGATACAACAATAGTACCTACTACAGAGGCAGATACAACGATAGTACCTACTACAGAGACAGATACGACAATTGTACCTACTATACTGGCTGATACAACTATAGTACCTACTACAAGGGCAGATACAACAATAGTACCAACTACACTGGCTGATACAACAATAGTACCTACTACAGAAGCAGATACAACAATAGTACCTACTACACAGGCAGATACAACAATAGTATCTACTACAGAGGAAGATACAACAATTGTACCTACTACACAGGCAGATACAACAATAGTACCTACTACAGTGGCAGATACAACAATAATACCTACTACACATGCTGATACAACAATAGTACCTACTACAGAGGCAGATACAACAATAGTACCTACTACACTGGCTGATACAACAATAGTACCTACTACAAGGGCAGATACAACAATAGTACCAACTACACTGGCTGATACAACAATAATACCTACTACAGAAGCAGATACAACAATAGTACCTACTACACAGGCAGATACAACAATATTCCCTACTACAGAGGCAGACACAACAATAATACCTACTACACAGGCTGATACAACAATAGTACCTACTACAGAGGCGAATACAACAATACTACCTACTACACTGGCTGATACAACAATAGTACCTACTACAAGGGCAGATACAATAATAGTACCAACTACACTGGCTGATACAACAATAGTACCTACTACAGAAGCAGATACAACAATAGTACCTACTACACAGGCAGATACAACAATAGTACCTAATACAGAGGCGGATACAACAATAGTACCTACTACAGAGGCAGATACAACAATAGTACCTACTACAGAGGCAGATAAAACAATAGTACCTACCACAGAGGCAGATACAGCAATAGTACCTACTACACTGGTAGATACAACAATAATACCTACCACAGAGGCAGATACAACAATAGTCCCTACTACACAGGCAGATACAACAATAATACCTACTACACAGTCTGATACAACAATAGAACCTACTACAACAATAGTATCTACTGCACGGGCAGATACAACGATAGTACCTACTACAGAGGAAGATACAACAATAGTACCTACTACAGAAGCAGATACAACAATGGTACCTACTACAGAGGCAGATACAACGATAGTACCTACTACAGAGACAGATACGGAAATTGTACCTACTATACTGGCTGATACAACTATAGTACCTACTACAAGGGCAGATACAACAATAGTACCAACTACACTGGCTGATACAACAATAGTACCTACTACAGAGGCAGATACAACAATACTACTTACTACAGAGGCAGACACAACAATATTACCTACCACACAGGCAGATACAACATTAGTACCTACTACAGAGGTAGATACAACAATATTATCTACTGCACAGGCAGATACAACGATAGTACCTACTACAGAGGCAGACACAACAATAGTACCTACTACACAGGCAGATACAACATTAGTACCTACTACAGAGGTAGATACAACAGTAGTATCTACTACAGAGACAGATACGACAATAGTACCTACTACACTGGCTGATACAACAATAGTGCCTACTACAGAGGCAGATACAACAATAGTACCTACTACAGAGACAGATACAACAATAATACCTACTACGGAAGCAGATACAAAAATAGTACCTACTACACTGGTAGATACAACAATAGTACCTACTACAGAGGCAGATACAACAATAGTACCTACTACACAGGCAGATACAACATTAGTACCTACTACAGAGGTAGATACAACAATAGTATCTACTGCACAGGCAGATACAACGATAGTACCTACTGCAGAGGAAGATACAACAATAGTACCTACTACACATACAGATACAACAATAGTCCCTACTACACAGGCAGATGCAACAATAATACCTACTACACAGTCTGATACAACAATAGTACCTACTACAGAAGCAGATACAACAATAGTACCTACTACAGAGGCAGATACAACAATAGTACCTACTACAGAAGCAGATACAACAATAGTATCTACTACACAGGCAGATACAACAATATTACCTACTACAGAGGCAGATACAACAATAGTGCCTACTACACAGGCAGATACAACAATAGTCCCTACTACACAGGCAGATACAACAATAGTACCTACTACACATGCAGATACAACATTAGTACCTACTACAATGGCAGATACAACAATAGTACCTACTACACAGGTAGATACAACATTAGTACCTACTACAGAGGTAGATACAACAATAGTATCTACTGCACAGGCAGATGCAACGATAGTACCTACTACAGAGGAAAATACAACAATAGTACCTACTACACATGCAGATACAACAATAGTCCCTACTACACAGGCAGATACAACAATAATACCTACTACACAGTCTGATACAGCAACACTACCTACTACAGAGGCAGATACAACAATAGTACCAACTACACAGGCTGACACAACAATAGTACCTACTTCACAGGCAGATACAACAATATTACTTACTACAGAGGCAGACACAACAATAGTACCTACTACACAGGCAGATACAACATTAGTACCTACTACAGAGGTAGATACAACAATAGTATCTACTGCACAGGCAGATACAACGATAGTACCTACTACAGAGGAAGATACAACAATAGTACCTACTACAGAAGCAGATACAACAATAGTACCTACTACAGAGGCAGATACAACGATAGTACCTACTACAGAGACAGATACGACAATTGTACCTACTATACTGGCTGATACAACTATAGTACCTACTACAAGGGCAGATACAACAATAGTACCAACTACACTGGCTGATACAACAATAGTACCTACTACAGAAGCAGATACAACAATAGTACCTACTACACAGGCAGATACAACAATAGTATCTACTACAGAGGAAGATACAACAATTGTACCTACTACACAGGCAGATACAACAATAGTACCTACTACAGTGGCAGATACAACAATAATACCTACTACACATGCTGATACAACAATAGTACCTACTACAGAGGCAGATACAACAATAGTACCTACTACACTGGCTGATACAACAATAGTACCTACTACAAGGGCAGATACAACAATAGTACCAACTACACTGGCTGATACAACAATAATACCTACTACAGAAGCAGATACAACAATAGTACCTACTACACAGGCAGATACAACAATATTCCCTACTACAGAGGCAGACACAACAATAATACCTACTACACAGGCTGATACAACAATAGTACCTAGTACAGAGGCGAATACAACAATACTACCTACTACACTGGCTGATACAACAATAGTACCTACTACAAGGGCAGATACAATAATAGTACCAACTACACTGGCTGATACAACAATAGTACCTACTACAGAAGCAGATACAACAATAGTACCTACTACACAGGCAGATACAACAATAGTACCTACTACAGAGGCGGATACAACAATAGTACCTACTACAGAGGCAGATACAACAATAGTACCTACTACAGAGGCAGATACAACAATAGTACCTACCACAGAGGCAGATACAACAATAGTACCTACTACACTGGTAGATACAACAATAATACCTACCACAGAGGAGGAAACAAAAATAGTACCAACTACACAGGCTGATACAACAATAGTACCTACTACACAGGCAGATACAACAATACAACTTACTACAGAGGCAGACACAACAATAGTACCTACTACACAGGCAGATACAACATTAGTACCTACTACAGAGGTAGATACAACAGTAGTATCTACTACAGAGACAGATACGACAATAGTACCTACTACACTGGCTGATACAACAATAGTGCCTACTACAGAGGCAGATACAACAATAGTACCTACTACACTGGTAGATACAACAATAATACCTACCACAGAGGCAGAAACAACAATAGTACAAACTACACAGGCTGATACAACAATAGTACCTACTACAGAGGCAGATACAACAATAGTACCTACTACAGAAGCAGATACAACAATAGTATCTGCTACACAGGCAGATACAACAATATTACCTACTACAGAGGCAGATACAACAATAGTGCCTACTACACAGGCAGATACAACAATAGTCCCTACTACACAGGCAGATACAACAACAGTACCTACTACACATGCAGATACAACATTAGTACCTACTACAGAGGCAGATACAACAATAGTACCTACTACACAGGCAGATACAACATTAGTACCTACTACAGAGGTAGATACAACAATAGTATCTACTGCACAGGCAGATGCAACGATAGTACCTACTACAGAGGAAGATACAACAATAGTACCTACTACACATGCAGATACAACAATAGTCCCTACTACACAGGCAGATACAACAATAATACCTACTACACAGTCTGATACAACAATACGACCTTCTACAGAGGCAGATACAACAATAGTACCAACTACACAGGCTGACACAACAATAGTACCTACTACACAGGCAGATACAACAATATTACTTACTACAGAGGCAGACACAACAATAGTACCTACTACACAGGCAGATACAACATTAGTACCTACTACAGAGGTAGATACAACAATAGTATCTACTGCACAGGCAGATACAACGATAGTACCTACTACAGAGGAAGATACAACAATAGTACCTACTACAGAAGCAGATACAACAATAGTACCTACTACAGAGGCAGATACAACGAAAGTACCTACTACAGAGACAGATACGACAATTGTACCTACTATACTGGCTGATACAACTATAGTACCTACTACAAGGGCAGATACAACAATAGTACCAACTACACTGGCTGATACAACAATAGTACCTACTACAGAAGCAGATACAACAATAGTACCTACTACACAGGCAGATACAACAATAGTATCTACTACAGAGGAAGATACAACAATTGTACCTACTACACAGGCAGATACAACAATAGTACCTACTACAGTGGCAGATACAACAATAATACCTACTACACATGCTGATACAACAATAGTACCTACTACAGAGGCAGATACAACAATAGTACCTACTACACTGGCTGATACAACAATAGTACCTACTACAAGGGCAGATACAACAATAGTACCAACTACACTGGCTGATACAACAATAGTACCTACTACAGAAGCAGATACAACAATAGTACCTACTACACAGGCAGATACAACAATATTCCCTACTACAGAGGCAGACACAACAATAATACCTACTACACAGGCTGATACAACAATAGTACCTAGTACAGAGGCGAATACAACAATACTACCTACTACACTGGCTGATACAACAATAGTACCTACTACAAGGGCAGATACAATAATAGTACCAACTACACTGGCTGATACAACAATAGTACCTACTACAGAAGCAGATACAACAATAGTACCTACTACACAGGCAGATACAACAATAGTACCTACTACAGAGGCGGATACAACAATAGTACCTACTACAGAGGCAGATACAACAATAGTACCTACTACAGAGGCAGATACAACAATAGTACCTACCACAGAGGCAGATACAACAATAGTACCTACTACACTGGTAGATACAACAATAATACCTACCACAGAGGAGGAAACAAAAATAGTACCAACTACACAGGCTGATACAACAATAGTACCTACTACACAGGCAGATACAACAATACAACTTACTACAGAGGCAGACACAACAATAGTACCTACTACACAGGCAGATACAACATTAGTACCTACTACAGAGGTAGATACAACAGTAGTATCTACTACAGAGACAGATACGACAATAGTACCTACTACACTGGCTGATACAACAATAGTGCCTACTACAGAGGCAGATACAACAATAGTACCTACTACACTGGTAGATACAACAATAATACCTACCACAGAGGCAGAAACAACAATAGTACAAACTACACAGGCTGATACAACAATAGTACCTACTACAGAGGCAGATACAACAATACTACTTACTACAGAGGCAGACACAACAATAGTACCTACCACACAGGCAGATACAACATTAGTACCTACTACAGAGGTAGATACAACAATATTATCTGCTGCACAGGCAGATACAACCATAGTACCTACTACAGAGGAAGATACAACAATAGTACCTACTACAGAAGCAGATGCAACAATAGTACCTACTACAGAGGCAGATACAACATTAGTACCTACTACAGAGGTAGATACAACAGTAGTATCTACTACAGAGACAGATACGACAATAGTACCTACTACACTGGCTGATACAACAATAGTGCCTACTACAGAGGCAGATACAACAATAGTACCTACTACAGAGGCAGATACAACAATAGTACCTACTACACTGGCAGATACAACAATAATACCTACCACAGAAGAGGAAACAACAATAGTACCAACCACACAGGCTAATACAACAATAGTACCAACTACAGGGGCAGATACAACAATACTACCAACTACTCTGGCTGATACAACAATAGTACCTACTACACAGGCAGATACAACAATAGTACCTACTACACTGGCTGATACAACAATAGTACCTACTACACAGGCAGATAAAACAATAGTACTTAATACAGAGGTAGATACAACAATAGTACCTACTACACTGGTAGATACAACAATAATACCTACCACAGAGGAGGAAACAACAAAAGTACCAACCACACAGGCTGATACAACAATAGTACCTACTACACAGGCAGATACAACAATACTACTTACTACAGAGGCAGACACAACAATAGTACCCACTACACAGGCAGATACAACATTAGTTCCTACTACAGAGGTAGATACAACAGTAGTATCTACTGCACAGGCAGATACAACGATAGTACTTACTACAGATGAGGATACAACAATAGTACCTACTACAGAAGCAGATACAACAATAGCACCTACTACACTGGTAGATACAACAATACTACCTACTACAGAGGCAGATATAACGATAGTACCTATTACAGAGACAGATACGACAATAGTACCTACTACACTAGCTGATACAACAATAGTACCTACTACAGCGGCAGATACAACAATAGTACCTACTACACAGGCAGATACAACAATAGTACCTACTACACAAGCAGATACAACAATAATACCTACTACACAGGCTGATGCAACAATACTATCTACTACACAGGCATATACAACATTATTACCTACTAAACAGGCAGATACAACAATAGTACCTACTACACAAGCAGATACAACAATAATACCTACTACACAGGCTGATGCAACAATACTATCTTCTACACAGGCATATACAACATTATTACCTACTAAACAGGCAGATACAACAATAATACCTACTACACAGGCTGATACAACAATAGTACCTACTACAGAGGCAGATACAACAATAGTACCTACTACACTGGCTGATACAACAATAGTACCTTCTACACTTGCTGATACAACAATATTACGTACTACAATGGCTTATACAACAATAGTACCTACTACAGAGGCAGATACAACAATAGTACCTACTAAACAGGCAGATACAACAATAGTACCTACTACAGATGCAGATACAACAATAGTACATACTACGCAGGCAGATACAACAATAGTAACTACTCCACAGGCAGATACAACAATAGTACCTAGTACACTGGTAGATACAACAATAATACCTACTACAGAGACAAAAACAACAATAGTACCTACTACACAGGCAGATATAACAATAGTACCTACTACACAGGCAGATACAACAATAGTACCTACTACACAGGCAGATACAACAATAATACCGACGACAGAGTCAGAAACAACAATAATGCCTACTACACAAGCAGATAAAACAATTGTACCTACCATGGAGGCAGATACAACAATATTACCCACTACACATGCAGATACAACAATAATACCTACTATAGAGGCAGATACAACAATAGTACCTACTACACAGGCAGATACAGCATTAGTACCTACTACAGAAGTACATACAACAATAGTATCTACTGCACAGGCAGATACCACAATAGTACCTACTACACAAGCAGATACAACGATAGTACCTACTACAGAGGCAGATACAACGATAGTACCTACTACAGAGGCAGATACGACAATAGTACCTACTACACTGGCTGATACAACAATAGTACCTACTACAGAGGCGGATACAACAATAGTACCTACTACACAGGCAGATACAACACTAGTACCTACTACACAAGCAGATACAACAATAGTACCTACTACAGAGGCAGATAAAACAAGAGTACCCACTACAGAGGCTGATACAACAATAGTACCTACTACAGAGGCAGATAGAACGATAGTACCTACTATAGAGGCAGATACAACAATAGTACCTACTACACAGGCAGATACAACAATAGTACCTACTACACAGACAGAAACAACAATAGTACCTACTACCGTGGCAAATACAACACTAGTACATACTACACTGGCAGATACAACAATACTACTTACTACACAGGCAGTTACAACAATAATACCTGCTACACAGGCTGATACAACAATAGTACCTACGACAGAGACAAATACAACAATAGTACCTACTACACAGGCAGATACAACAAGAGTACCTACTACAGAGGCAGATACAACAATAGTACCTACTACAGAGGCAGGTACAACAATAGTACCTACTACAGAGGAAGATACAACAATAGTACCTACTACACAGGCAGATACAACAATAGTACCTACTACAGAGGCAGATACAACAATAGTACCTACTACACAAGCAGATACAACAATAGTACATCCTACAGAGGCTGATACAACGATAGTGCCTACTACACAGGCAGATACAACAATATTGCAAACTGCAGAGGTAGAAACAACAATAATACCTACTACACAGGCACATACAGCAATATTGTTTACTACACAGGAAGATACAACAATATTACCCACCACACAAGCATATACAACAATAGTATCTAATACAGAGGCAGATAAAACAATACTACCAACTACACAATTAGATACAACAATAGTACCTACTACACAGGCAGATACAACAATAGTACACACTACACAGGCAGACACAACCATAGTACCTACTACAGAGGCAGATAAAACAATACTACCAACTACACAATCAGATACAACAATAGTACCTACTACAGAGGCAGATACAACAAAAGTACCTACTACAAAGGCAAATGCAACCATATTACCTAGTAAAGAGACAGATACAACAATAGTATCAACTACAGAGGCAGATACAACAATAGTACCAACTACAGAGACAGATACAACAATAGTACCTACTACAGAGGCAGATACAACAATAGCACCTACTACAGAGGCAGATACAACAATAGTACCCACTACAGAGGCAGATACATCAATAGTACCTACTACAGAGGCAGATACAACAATAGCACATACTACAGAACTGTACGTTCCAACCACAGGTAAATAATTGTATACACATTTCTTTTAATCTGAATCTGGTTATAAACTATATACGTTTTCGAAAACAAAGCTAAATGTTATCAAATTGAAGATACTTCAGGGATTTCATAATTTAAGTGAATTTAATTGAAATATTTGTTATTTTCTTGATAAAATATTGTAGTTTACGAATGGCACATAATATTCCAATGATGTAATGTAATTAATGGACATTAATTATTTTGACATGTTTTGTAGATGTTTATCCGTCAGCTACATGGCAAAAATGTCACTTGCCTAACATCGATATATCATGTAATTGGCACTATGTATGTGGCAATATAGCGAATAGGGCACATCAGCTAATAGTTTTGTTTACCTATTTTCGCTCATTTTCTAGCTCCTGACTCTGGGAATACTATCTGTGGTGTGATTTATAAACCATTATTATATAATATAACCAGGAGTCAAACGAGGGTTATTTCTTCCGAGTAAAACATACGCAAAAAGTTATGTATCTGACCCGTTAAACCAGTGACATAATAGACTTTGTGATGTGGTTGGCAGTGTTTGGGGGACACTAACCTACGTGACACACAATTAGAAGAGACAATGTATATTTCCATTATTTAATAAATGATAAATACATAAAGCGATGCATCAAGTTTGTAAATATACTGTAAATAACATTATAACTTAAGAGACATTCATTTTTAACAACATTCTTATACTTGCGGCATTTATATACCCAAATAAATTATTCATAAAATGTTTACACTGTAATTTTATTTGGTGCGGTCCTAACAATCATATAATTATACAATGTTTTATAAAAATAGTTAAAAAATAGTGTCAAATAGTGAAGTTTGCTTAACATAAATGTCGGACTCTTTTTTTTTTTAATTATACTTCACTATTTGACAATATTTTGTAACTATTTGTATGGAACATTTAATAATTATGTAATTGTATCTAATGTAATTTAATTATGAGATTAAACATAGAAGCCTCCATATGCCACCCCCCCCCCCCAAAAAACCCCCACTCTACTGCAAGCAAAATCACTATTTCCTTGTATATAGAGTGACAGAACGAACCATAGTAAATTAAGATATGAGTATTAGGCATATCATCTCCACAACTTATGGTAGCTCCCCGAGTAAAATAATGTTTCTTGATTTCATACACAAGAAATGTGTTTTGACACCATTGATATACACGTTTTTGATGTGAAGATCTTGTAAATTCTCAGTTAAAATTATAAAGAAACACATTTTAATAATTGTTGTGCAATTCTTTTGTCTGATTTGGACACAGAAGAGAGCGAAGAAGACGATTCAGGTTTGTCTGCACCAAGTTTCGGTAAGTTGCTGTATTACAAAAAAAGTGTACTGCTTTATAAAAACACATAGTTAAAGAGGTGCATCGTTTGTGAATATTTTAACATTTGCAACAGTTGCCTCTTTATTGAGGATAATGTGTGGTGATTTTTATAAATACTAAATCTCTCACGAGTTTTTGTATAACGGAATTATTTATTCTACAGAACATTTGTTAAAATACTTTTAAATATTCATTTACAAAATACAATTAGGTGGCGTATCGTATGTCAATGATCTCAACGAGCATATACAATGCTTGTTCTTTGTTTGGCCATCGTCTGCGCCGCTGACCCAACATTGAGCCAGCATTGGTTCAGCTTCTCATGCTTACTTGATATTGGCTACTATTGAAAACCGGGGTTGAAAGCAATAGACAGGTTACAATTCACAAGGTGGGGGTAAAGTATGAACAGAATAAATGAATGAATGAATGAATGAATGAATGAATGAATGAATGAATGAATGAATTAACGATAGCCCAACATTAAAACAACTTTGGTTCAACGGCTCGGACTAGCTGGGATGTTGATCAACCCTGAATCTCTTGATTGCTTGGTGTGTGTGGGGAGGGGGAGGGCAGCACTGGGCAGAACAGCCGCCAGTAAGGCCAGAAATTAAGCCCCTAATCTTTCATTTTTAGGTTGTGATTGGTAAGTCTGGCTCAGTTTTGAAGCTTCTATTCCATAGGTCGATCGCGATTTAACCCTTTCAGCGCGGGGACGGTCTTTAGACGTCAGTATCTGACGTCTATGAACGTCAGATTCTGTCGATACCCGCACTGAGTAAAATATTTATTATGGCCGTAGACCGATAACATAGGTATTCAAATGAAGCGGAAATAGCAAACTAAGACATTTAGGATGATTTCAAGTTGAAAACTGTTTGGTTTCTATGGTTTACACAAAAAATAGTTCAGCGTTTTAATAACATAATAACTAATACAAATAATAAACATATAACTCATCTTGCCAGTCCTTAACTCAATTGCTATTAAGGTACTCCAGTGTGGCACAATATTATTATTCATTATTCTGCATATAATGTTGATCATCTTAAAGAGTGCATTTATGTAGTGACCTGACCGCTTTCTCATTGAGCACTTGTGTGCTCACAACTATTGACTATTCTGCATGCTACTCATCTTAACCATTCATGTAGTGACCTAACCGCTTTCTCATAAAACTCTTTCGGCGCGGGGTCGTCTTTTGACGTCGGAATCTGACGTCAAATGTCGATCCCCGCGCTGAAAGAATTACAAATTCATAATGACCGTACACCCGTAACATTGGTATACAAATGGAGCGGGAAGCGCTAACATTTTCGACGTTTTCATATTGAAAAAGAACCTTTAGTCTCTATGGTTTATACACAAATATTTCAGCGTTGTAAGGGTCACGGGACAAGCTACCACCCTTTTGTTTGTACAATTTTGCGGACTACTGTATTTTAACAATGATAGTTAAAATTCACTGAATGTCGATGCACCGATCAAGTTTTGATTTTATGCTAACCATGATTAAAACTATGTCATTATTTAACCTTTAAACCCTCACAGCGATGAAGTATTTGTGTATAAACCATAGAGACCAAAATGGTTCTTTTAATTTGAGATCATCATAAATGTCATAGTTAGCTTTTCCTGCTTCATGGAATACATAACTATGCATGGTTATTGTGTATTTTTCACCCTTTCAGTGCGGGGACCGTCTTTAGACGTCAGAATCTGACGTCTGTAGACGTCAGATTCTGATTTCTAAAGACGGCCCCGTGCTGAAAGAAGTAAACTATTTCTAATGATAATAGCCCCATAACAAAGGTACTCAAATGAATCAGAACGAGATAACCAAGACATTTATTTAAAAAAAACACCTATTTGCTCTCCATGGTTTGTACAAAATAATTCAGCGTTATTTGAAATTATCATAAATGTTATAGTAAGCTCTTCCTACTTCTTGGAATACATAACTATGTTATGGGTTAATGACGTCTTTAGACGTCGGAATCTGACGTCTGTAGACGTCAGATTCTGATTTCTAAAGACGACCCGGGGCTAAAAGAATTAAACTATTTAAAATGGTGATATACCGATAACATAGGTATTCAAAAGAATCAGAAAGAGATAACAAAGACATTGATGATGATTTCAAATAAAAAAACCTCTTTGATTTTTCATGGTTTGTACAAAATAATTCAGCGTTGTATAGGCTGGTATATATATTTTTTGAAATGGCTAAGATAGTGTGAGAACACTACCTAAGTTTTATTCTACTGATGCCGCAGATGATGAGACGTATGATATCTCACTGAGTCTGAAGTATGACAGCACTTACTCTGAGAGCCTGGAGGACCCAGAGTCAGAAGACTACAAGAACAACGAGACAGAAGTCCTTATCACGGTAAGTATATAGAAGTATAGAAGACTACAAGACAAAACAGAAGTCTTTATGACGGTAAGCATATAGAAGTATAGCAGATTACAAGAACAACGACACAGAAGTCTTCATCACGGTAAGCATATAAAAGTATGGAAGACTACAAGAACAACGAAACAGAAGTCCTTATCACGGTAAGCTGGCAGTACAGGTCCTGCACAAGTCAGGGCAAGCTTACAGTATATGTCCTGTAGTCATCATGGTAAGCTAGCGGTATGATTGTGTCCTGAGAGACGGTAAGATAGCTGTATAGGTCTTGTACTAATCACGGTAGACTAGCAATACATGTACTGTTGTCATCACTGTATATAAGCTAGCATTATAAGTCTCTAGAGAAGGGAAGCTGGCAGCATATAAGGGAAGCTAGCAGCATAGGTCATGGGAGAATGGAAGCTAGCAGCATAGAAGGGAAGCTAGCAGCATAGGTCATGGGAGAAGGGAAGCTAGCAGCATAAAAGGGAAGCTAGCAGCATAGGTCATGGGATAAGGGGAGCTAGCAGCATGGGTCATGGGAGAATGGAAGCTAGCAGCATAGAAGGGAAGCTAGCAGCATAGGTCATGGGAGAAGGGAAGCTAGCAGCATAGAAGGGAAGCTAGCAGCATAGGTCATGGGAGAATGGAAGCTAGCAGCATAGAAGGGAAGCTAGCAGCATAGGTCATGGGAGAAGGGAAGCTAGCAGCATAAAAGGGAAGCTAGCAGCATAGGTCATGGGATAAGGGGAGCTAGCAGCATGGGTCATGGGAGAATGGAAGCTAGCAGCATAGAAGGGAAGCTAGCAGCATAGGTCATGGGAGAATGGAAGCTAGCAGCATAGAAGGGAAGCTAGCAGCATAGGTCATGGGAGAAGGGAAGCTAGCAGTATAGAAGGGAAGCTAGCAACATAGGTGCTGGGAGAAGGGACGCTAGCAGCATAGGTCATGGGAGAAGGGAAGCTAGCATCATAGAAGGGAAGCTAACAGCATAGGTCATGGGAGAAGGGAAGCTAGCAGCATAGGTCATGAGAGGAGGGACGCTAGCGGCATAGGTTATGGGAGAAGGAGAGCTCGCAGCATAAGGACCAATAAAATGGTATTACTGAATCAATAGGAATGAAAACAAGAATAATCGTCCCTGAGATAAGAGGGATAAGCAATTAAAGTATTTAAATGTGCTCACACATTTTGATTACATGTCCTAACCGAAATATTATGAATATTTCTCGAAATATTTTGAGAGAAATAAATTACATAAATAAATTAAATAATTCATTTAATGCTGAATTATTATGTAGTTATTTTATTTCTGCTTTCGCACCATAAGAGGCGCTGGCATGATTGATATACAGTTAAATGTATTTTTCTTTTGTCAATAACACACCTGTCTGACTGTTGCTGACAGTTGGAGGCTGCTTTTGAGGATTCTGATGGTTACTCTGGTGTTATCGTGACGGGGTTTATGTGAGTACAAGACAGTTACATGAAGCTTACTTTAGTCTACCGGCTACTGAAATAATTTCACACAAAAAAAGCTTATACTAGAAATATCCAACGAGTGCCAAAAATGGGATCATGATTAATAATACTTTTGATATATATGATGTAGACTAAGCTAAACTATGTAGATATAAAAATAACTAATGTGCAATATTAAACATAAATCAAAGCTACTGCATGTGTAGATGATATGTTCATAAAAAGTCGGTACCGGTATATAATAATTTCACAAATACAAAAACTCAGAAAATATTACTGTTACCAAGTAGAAAATTATTATAGCCATTCGAATGTTGCTGTACAAAAACACTGACAAGTTATACCGACTTACTGTCTTTGGCTAATTTAAATAAACTAGCCTAGCACCTAGATGGCAATCATGGATGCCACGAAGTCAAACATTGAATATGGCTATGACTTCTAGCAGGCGACTCATATTTTACTAATACAAAAATGCCCCAGGCAAATTGAGTCCCTTGAAAGGCGCAACTTGTATTGCTATTCAGTAGACTGCAGGCACAGCTCACTGCTCTTAATGAAAGTAGACCTATATTGAGTACAAGGAATCATGTTTCATCTTATGAAGTATTATTCCAAAGTACTCATATGAACGCTTGTTGTTGTCAGCTATTTTAGATTACTGACGTTCAACAGGGACCCTGTGTCCAGATTCATGTTTGGACAGATTGCAGAAGGTTGAGAAGTTTGTTTTGATGGAAGAAAGCTTCGTAAGAGACTCGAGTCGTTGTGACGCTTACCCAAGAGTAAACCAGCACCGGGTGGACGCCTTGTGGTTTCTGGATTGTAGTATTTATGATATATTTGTTTTTGTGCTCCGTATGTTTTATTTGATATTGACTGTTTGGACAGAGAAGGCTCCATCGTAGCTCTTTATGATGTCCAGTACTACGCCGAGTACATCTACTCCTCAGAAGATGCCATTGACGACATCTTTCAAGACTTGGAAGAGAATGTTCTTCCGTCCTTGGCGAATTCCACGGTGGGAGATGCTGAGGTTGATGAAGAGCACATAGAAACCGTCATAGATGTTGTGCTCCCCCAAGAGCGTGAGTGTCAAAGCCGTTAATTAAAAAAATGACATTCTATTTTAAAGAAGACTGAATCTCTTGACGATTTACATAGGTATTACATGTAGCTCATGTATTACATGTATTACATGAGTTAACAAACTGTTGTTTTGAAACTTACCACCTTAACATTCATTTGCTGACACATAGTTGATCCCCGCACTCAAAGAGTAAATATTTATAATGACTGTAGTCCCATAGCTGTTATATAGGTATTCAAATGGAGTGAAAGAGGTAACTGAAACATCTATGATGACTTCAAAACTCTATGATTTATCTAAAAAATATTTCAGTGCTATACGGGTTAATAACAATATAAGCATATTGAAAGACGAACAATAATCCTCAATTCAGTACAATTTAAAGAAACAGATATACTCTACTCTCTCATCATCAAAATGTGATACATAAACTATATTCAAAAGTACCATCTTAGTATTTGCAGATAGATAGGATCTCATCATGTATCGCTTTCCTTTTTATACAGAAGCTAAGCTGGAGAACGACACTTCTGATCCTTGTAATGACCAGCGACTGAATCTGTGTCCAGAGTACAAGACCTGTGCCACCAACAAAAGTGAACCATTCTGCGTGGATCCCTGTTATTCCTATAAAAACGACGAGGAGGGTATCCTGATCACGCTATATGACTGTGATATATCATCTCAAGATTGTTTACTTAATTCTGATTTACAAGGTGAATGCAGGTCAGTGAAATTGGTCTCATGGAATTCGTCTCTGCTCTCCCAAGTTGGATATCGATTTAATATCCCCAGAGATATACAAAAAAACAATTCCAATTGCATATTATCTTTGTCATTATTATCTTGGCCAGATAGATTGGCTGATTGTTACTGAGTGCCATATATGGTCTTAGCCAGATAGACTGGCTGACTGTTACTGAGTCCCATATATGGTCTTAGACAGCTAGACTGGCTGACTGTTACTCAGTACCATATATGGTCTTAGACAGATAGACTGGCTGACTGCTACTGAGTGCCATATATGGTCTTTGGCTGACTGTTACTGAGTCCCATATATGGTCTTAGACAGCTAGACTGGCTGACTGTTACTCAGTACCATATATGGTCTTAGACAGCTAGACTGGCTGACTGTTACTCAGGACCATATATGGTCTTAGCCTAATAGACTGACTGACTGTTACTGAGTGCCATATATATATGGTCTTTGGCTGACTGTTACTGAGTGCCACATATGGTCTTAGCCAGATAGACTGGCTGACTGTTACTCAGTACCATATATGGTCTTAGCCTAATAGACTGACTGACTGTTACTGAGTGCCACATATGGTCTTAGCCAGATAGACTGGCTGACTGCTACTCAGGACCATATATGGTCTTAGAAAGATAGACTGGCTGACTGCTACTCAGTGCCATATATGGTCTTAGACAGATAGACTGGCTGACTGTTACTGAGTGCCATATATGGTCTTAGACAGATAGACTGGCTGACTGCTACTCAGTACCATATATGGTCTTAGCCAGATAGACTGGCTGACTGCTACTCAGTACCATATATGGTCTTAGACAGATAGACTGGCTGACTGCTACTCAGTGCCATATATGGCCTTGGACAGATATACTCAGGGACATAATTATATGGTCTTAAACAGATAGACTGCCTGACTACTAGTAAGTGCTATAATTTTTACATGGTCTTAGACAGATATAATACATTGCTGATCATAAATGGTCTTAGCAAAATCGTACTTTGTATGCAGATCTTTGTAGCAAAACGGAAAGTCGCATGACAGAGCATTAGCACTGTGCTACTGTATTGCTAACGCAATGTCCATTTTTAAATAACGAAAAAGATTGAATTATTCAATTAAATAAGTGTGCAACACAAACAATTTTCTATTAAAATATATATGTCTAGGTTAGGAAATATCAATGTAATATTATGTGATTAATTATTTCAGATGTAAGGACAATTATCTGCCTTATGCGGGCGACGATGGTAGATGTTTTCATCAGAACGCTTTGATTGGATTGTGTGTCGGCCTGGCATTGCTTCTGCTCGTAATCATCCTTGTTATTATGGCAGTTATTAAGTATAGAAAACGGAAATCATTCGACCAAGAGAGCAATACACCAAAGTGAGTATCACCAACGTTATAATTTTCCATATATTGATGGATTAATCTGTCCGGAAAATGATCAAATAGGACCTGAAAAATGTAGTATTAACCATTCAACTGCCGGTGTCGCATATATTCGGGTTTTCATTTTTTATTAGCACATTAAGTACCACCATTTAAACATGTGACAAAGATAAAATGTGACATCAATCAGCAATATTTGAAAACAGTTGACCTTCATTTTGCCATATCTGAATAATATTCACTCTCTTGAAGTTGTGGATCGCGTCAGCGATACACAACTACAAGTGGGTGAAAATTCAAATTGAATAATTTGGCGGTTCAAGGGTTAAGAAGTTAAAACACAGTCTAGCATTTATTCAGATTTTGAGCCATCCGCTTAAGTGAA
The DNA here is from genome assembly GCA_964017125.1 of Flabesymbios commensalis. NCBI lineage: Eukaryota > Metazoa > Annelida > Polychaeta > Terebellida > Flabelligeridae > Flabesymbios > Flabesymbios commensalis. Next base: position 16,701,734 of record OZ024903.1, read on the forward strand.
AAGACTTGCATGCTAGACAGAACCTTATTTTGCGAACATTATTTTTCAGAAATCTAATCCCTATTTGTATGTGTTTTTCCAGTAAATGTTTCACCCTTACACCGGTAAGCGCGACTATGATCATTTTTAATCCATTTTATTAGCCATTCAAATCACTGTAATGGGGAGCGAAATGAGCCTTTAAACAGCAAGATTTGCAAATGTGTGCTCTCAAATTAAACAAATATGAGTAATTTTCACCCATTTCAGGCTATTTAATTTAGCGCTTTACGGACTAGGCCACTATGTTTTTTTTCTCTGTTTTTGATGTGCGCGCACATTAGATTTAGGACGAGCATTACCAAAAAAGCATCTGTTTTTTTCTGCGCAGCACACGCATTAGATTGTTGCCGCTTTCGGAAAACAGTTAATTTCGAGAGTTAAACGTCGCCCTCATTCAGTTTAAAAAAAAAAAGTCAATTTTTTTACTTCGTCGCTCTCAGAAATTCCTGATCTAAAGCTGATAAATGAAACACAGTGGCCTTAAGGCTAGTATTGTCACTTCAATGAACATGCTTTTCGGCATCTAGTGGGTCGAGATCAGAATCACATGCCGAATACTTAGAGAATAGGCTTCTCGGGTTTTAGGACACCTTTATTCACATAGAAGCTGAACTGGGCCAGAAAAACCTCCCGAGGATGGTGAGATGAATGAAATGACACATACTGCTCTCCAGACAGAGGATTTGAAATTCGAGCCCTGTTGGTCTGAGGGTGAGCAGGCTGCCTCTCGGTCAAGGAGGCTCCCCACAATACAAAATATTTACGACTAAGCGGGGAAGAAACATTTTGTTTCATTAAAACTTGAATGCCAGAGCGGGGGACAAACCCGCGACTTTCCAAGCAGGCAGTTTTAACCACTGTCAGGGTCCCCGCCCTAGGAAGACTTCAAAGCGTGGGACCATAATAGCACAGATTAACCGTTTTCCTTGGTGTTTTAATGTTAATGTAGGGCTCCTGGTACAAGCTTTCGAGGATCAGATATGCCAGATAGCATCTCCACAGTCTCGGCTGCTGTCAATGAAGCTTACGATGCTCTAGAGGATACTGACATGTCTCATCCTACATATCTCTCCATTCCACGACTCAGAGTAAAGCCAGGACAATACGCTGCCACCTCACAGTCACCCCATCAACATAGCCAGCCAGAATACTACCAGGGAAGCTTTGAACAGGCAAGTGAAGGTGCATTCACATCATACAAAATTGCCGTTTTGGTATTCGTGCAAATTATGAAGGAATACCAAAATAACGTAAGAATAATCTTTGCAGTGTTTGTATTCATACTCCAATTCGGGCATTTGTGAACGGGCCTTACGCCTTATACCGAACGAGCACACCAGATAGCATAGCGCAATTGCACACTATATATAATGTTGAAGACATGTCGAATTGAAGAATTGTTGAAGAGCTGGGAACAATCGGAATAAATATAACAATAATTTCTGATAGTAATTTACTTCTGATAGCTGTATACTATGCCAAGACAAATGTATTTATAATTCACTATTCATTCGTCTTATCAAGTTTTCTTATACTGTCGATGGTATATGCAATTTTTTTTCCTGAGATTAAACATATATGCTCTTATCTACATAAGTCGAAAGCACTCAACATCCCCCTGCATCCATAATCATTACTTTGAAAAAAGCTGTACATACAAAGCTAAAATGTATTTAAACAATTTACACAATATGCGATGACATTTTTTCCCAGCTGTTAATACTAATGTAAAATGTTTTTGTAATAAAAACACAACTGTACAACTAGCATGGAGAACAGGCTATTAATTTTAACAACACAGCCTAATTACTATATCGATAACCCACCCAGATCATTTTCATGACAATTATTGTCATTTAGTCATGCCAATGCTATACCCAACCAGACAAGAGCTCTAGCTAGCCTTGGCAACACGTGTATACTACACACATAGATGAGAGAGAGTGATGATGACATGAATATTAAGCAGTGGCGGTGATATTAATCAGTAGCATTTCCGTAATCTAAGTGGATACATTTGGTAACCGTCCAAGACGGATTATTGTGTTCCCCAGGGCTCCGTACTGGGATCACTCTTATTCACTATATATACAACACCCATAAGTAGTATGATTAGTAGGCATAACAGCTGCCAACATTTGTGCGACACACAGATTTATCTTTCTCTCTCCAAGACAGACCGTGAGCTGTCGCTGGTCCGGCAGTGCTTGCAAGACGTCCCCGACCGGATGATAGTTAGCAAACTCAAATTAAATCCTGACAAGACGGAATTTTTACTAGTCGGCACTAAATCACAATGGGAAAAATTTAAGAAATGTTTCCCTACAAAATTACATGATCAGGATGTAACACCAACTGATCCGGCACGAAATCTAGAGGTAGAATTTGACCATGATTTCAATTTTAAGAAACATATATGAAAAGTCTGTCGATCATGCTACTATCATGTACGCGAATTGCGTTGCTTGTGCAGATGTTTAACAGCGACAGTGACTAAGACAATAGCGACTTCTCTTGTGTTGAACAAGCTAGACTACTGTAATTCCATCCCCTATAACTTCCCAAATCGCGAAATAAACAAGCTGCTTGGCCTGTTCTCCACGATTCTGAAGTGTCACACCTTTGTTAAAATCCCTACACTGGCTCCCTGTTCCACTTAGAATAAAATACACATTATGCACCCTCACATATAAAGTAATAGATACATGTCAGCCAGTTTATCTCCATAATGTGCTTAAACATTTAACCAGAACCTGTAATCTCCGCTCCTCAGATGATGATCAACTAGTTGTTCCCAGAGTGAGTTCTAAGATGGGTGAAAGGGCTTTTTCGGTTGCGCCCCCCCCCCCAGCTTTGGAATTGTATCCCTCTTGAGATGAAAAAATCTAAATCTTCACAGTCATTTCGGAAAAAAATGAAAACGTTATATTTCGGCCAAGCTTGTCTATACTAAGTCGTCTGTGTCCCGCATGCTGGATCTACGAATTGAAACAATAAACGGACAATGATAACGAGCCTGATTCGGATTTGCAGCGCTTCTCAGCTCGGGACACCGAGTATCTAGGCGCATTAAAAGTTTTTATTTCATTTTTCATTTCTTTTCATTTCATAAGGTCACATTGGGGGTCAGATGGTATATTTGTCTGTAGTTGATATGATCGATCCTGGAGATATGTGCTGTGTACACACAACAATAGAGCCTGAATTCAAGGCGTTTGTGTGCCGCACACGACCTGATAGTTAGAATGTGGATTACAGGTGGGCAACAGAAAATAACACATCCAGCAGACACAAGACGTTGAATCAATAAAAAAAATTCAGTGACAGGAAACACACTACTACCACTACTATCAGACCTCCCAATGTGCATTGTTAGTCAAAAGTAAGCACATTATAAGAATAAATAGGGATAATATTTTTTCTAACTTTAATTGTTAACCTTTCAGACCACATCATGGCTATCTCGACCAATCCAACGCCTAAAAAATATCTTAACTTGTACGATGATACGGGCTCAGATGTGGCTCGATGGTTGGTGTTTATATTGAATAAGTCTTTGTTACAGGAATCGTTCGGCCATCCGGATCCTTCTTTGTCGGAGACGTCAGTTCCCCCACTGACCGACCCAGTTCCTCCGCTGACGGAGGCGGAGTACAAAGACCTCAGTGCGCGGTTCAAACACGTAGATCCTACTAAAGAGGTAAAAAATGTCTGTAGTAAAAGAACAGGTAGACCCAAATAAAGAGGTAATATATGTGTGTAATATAACAACAGGTGAACCTTACTAAAAAGGTAAATATATAAATATGTCTATATAAGAACACAAGGACCCTACTAACGAGGTACAATATGTCTCTAATATAAGAGTGTAGGCCTACGATATCATGGTATAAAGACGTAAATAAATGGATAAAACATTGATAAAATTTTGGATCATGGAAAATGTAATTGATGATATATACTCATTAACATATTGATGACATGTGAATATAATGTTAAATAGTACCGTCTACCGAGGGTGGCACCGATAGGAAGACCATCAACCCCAGTGGATGCAGCAATGGTTCATGAAGCCCCCATCTATACAGTACCTGCCACTCTACATGAAACTCCTATATATGCAGCTGCTCATAGGAGGACAGCGTCTGCTCCTTCACAAGACATCGACTACAGCCAGAAATCTTTTGCTGGTAATTTAATTATTGTAAAATGCTGATGAATACTTGGAACCAAATGACACATTACAATATACGTCATAATCTGACGTCTGAAGTTGGTCTGACATTGTTCTCCGCACTGAAAGAGTAAAATAATGGCCGTAGACCCATAACATAGGTATTCAAATGAATCGGAAAGTGCTAACTAAGACATTTATGATGATTTCAAATTAAAAAAAATGGACCTTATGGGTTATACAAAAATATTTCAGCTCTTTAGAATACTGCAAGTGCAATCCTGTTATTTTAAGCTGACATCATTGACACAATTACCAGCTGTAAATGAATAAAACACATGTTTACGGCTAAAAGTAATTATTTTAAAATTTGCAATTGTAGTGCCTTATTTGAGATCTGCATCTACATCTTTGATACATTTGAGTGAATATTGTTGTTTATATATGGTCTAATGTGCCTAATGCCATCGCCACACAGCCAAAGGCCTATGAATAAAACATATCTCTCTATTTAAATATGGTTTGCTCTACAGTTTCAAAACATATTTTTATCTGTTTCAGTTTGACGCTACAATGTACTTGATTGATATATGTGAAAATTTGCTCAAATTTGTTTGGAGGAAGACTACCTTACGGATTCAAAACCATGTGTGCGTCAGAAGAAGCAATTACTGTATCTAGTCATACTGACTCTTATGATGTCTGGAATGCCAGTCTTGTCAGGGCAATGGAAGCAACACATGCTGTGTTTGTATACATCCATAATTGTAATTGTATCCTATGTCATATCAACATTCCCTACATATTTTCCAGGATGCTCTGCAACATTATACATAAATATGTGCCAACCATCCAGAGAGAAATATGATAACAATCACTTATTAAGAACACATTTGCAGATGACAAGTTTGCAGATAATCGGCTTGTTCAGTGAGAACTATTTTTTTTCATGTGCATATTAATGTAGTTCAAATCGCCCCTTTACTTTAAAAATATGTACACAGCAATCAAGGAATAACACGAGAAAGAAAGTGGACGACATTAAATTGTACATTATAACAAAGGATGTAATAAATATTGAATTTTTGTGCAAGTCACATGTGCAGCCAATATCACTACATTATATAAAGCGGTGAGGTTTGTCTAGCAGTATGGTTGGATATTTCCACTCTCTCAATGATGTCACGTCATCATGACCTCTAACCTGTATGTGTCTAAATATTGTACACCTCTTGAGAATGATGTCTAGCTGTTCAGCTACCCAGCACTATTCAACAGCCTGCAGATGAGATCAGTCAGCAAGGTAGGCGTGGCTGTGAAGCTTTCCCTGAGGATAATACCATATTAGTTTTGTCATATTAACCCGTAGACGATATCCTTGCCTACTAGCATGACTAGACGGGTTCAAGAATGTTTCAAAACAAATATTTCACCAGCAATGGTCAAATTGTTTGTGATAGATGGTCATATATTATAGGCCCATATCTATCTTTCATAAATAAACTTTTTTTTCGTTATTTAAAGCTAAACATAGCATTAGCAATTCCAGCTTTAATGAATGAGAATGAATGAGAAATAATAACAAAGAATTAAGCAGCACAAGGTATTGAAGCTCTCTGAATGGTGCAGACTTGCTCACGTGTTGATATTTAAGACAACGTTTTTATTCAAGTCAGTTGGCGAAAGCAGGGTCTAATTGAGCGATGAAGCACTAATTACTGACCCCTATGGCATAGCGTTATACAGAAATATTGGGTCAGCTACCTACACAAAATAAACTTACTATGATCATTTTTAAACAATGTGGTGTAACTGTGTGGATGTGATATTATGTTATTTTATATACTCAAGATATGTGTATTTATATCATAACCGATTTGCAATACATTCCATTAACTGCTAACCAGTGATTTTTATTATACTTATTTATACTTGGTATTTATGTTATCACAGGCAGACAATATATCTCTACCCCACAGGGCACAATGTCATGTACCATTTATCCATTCATGTAAAAACTAACTGTGTTATTTAGTATGTACTCTATTATTTATCTCTATTTTCACCCATGCTAACTATGAACATTTTTACTTATAATTTAATACACCGAAATTTCGAAATTTAAAAGCGCAATTAATTTGTATGGAGTCAAGCATTAGCTTAAACCCTATTCTCGCCTCATTAATCAATATATTTTACATGTTGTTTGGTGGAGTGTCACATGTCATATTAGTTATTTGATAAACTTAAAGCAAAAAACTTCAGTTGAGTAATGTTTGTTGCCATGTTACTTTATTTCATCTATTTGTCCACGTCTTCCATGTTTCACTTTGCAAACAGTATTTATTGATTACCCACTATGTGTATTGTATGAATTGATTAACCACGATGTACATCGTATGAAATAATTACCTACGGTATATATTGTATGAAATGATTACATATTAGCATGACTGTAGTCGTTTTAATCCGTTTTACTAGCTGATCTAAGCACTATTATTTGGAACGAAATGTGTGCTTAAGCATCAATATTTGCAAATGTTTGTTCTCAAATGAAACATTCATTTTCACTCACTTGAAGGTAGCAAATAACTTGAAGGGACAAAATGTCAAGTGAAAATGTGAATTCTATAAATTAATTTATCATTATGGTATAAACATCCCGATCACTTCAATTAATCACACACTGCACAAAATAATGACAATCATTGCTCCCACATTGTGATGTTATTAAGCATGTTCTTTTAAATAAAAATGTTTTTTTGAACTTCAAAATACCTTCGTACTATTTAAGTATCATATTTTTATACTGTCCATGGTATATTTCGCCATAGCTGACTATAGTTATATATGCAAATGGTATATTTCGTAATAAGATAGTAAGATATGCAAATGGCTGTACAACTTTCCGACATTAGCCCAATACAGCTTTTTTTAAGATATGATACCTAGCTGAAGATGAAGGAGAACATATTCTTTTTCCAGAATATCAGTTATTAAGGGAGTTTACACTCTTTTTCTCTGATTATATACCCATTGTGTTATTTCTCTCCACGGAAATCTTTAGTAAAAGGCAAAACTTTTTATACATGGTTTGATGAAAAACCAGAGAGATGTGAACCACCATCAAGACATGTCTATTCAGAGCACAACATCTAAATAATGGTTCATAGGAAAAAGTCGATAAACTTTGAAATGTAAAACAACTGATTATCAACACAGGTCTATTCAGAGCACATCATCTAAATTAGGGTTCATGTAATTATAAGCCAATATTTAATTAAACTCTGAGATGTCTCATTCATTTCTCAACCGTTGTTTATGTAATTTTTCAGGCAACATCTGCAGCTATATTTGTGACTGCCCTGAAAATTTGGCGATGTTTGGTTGATTATTCCAAAAGTCACTGGGCAGTTCAGACTAACTGGGCAGGACACCAGGATTGAGAGAGCAATTTTCAACACTACAGCGACATTAGCCCAATACAGCTTTTTTCAGGAAACCAAATAACAAACTAACAGATAACTAATGAACGAGTAACAATTAACTAACCAACGAATACACAAACGAACGAGCGGATGAATGAGTAAATGAATAATAGAATTAATGATTTAATAAATGAATGATTAAACAAAATGATTCAATTGAAAGGCGAACCAAAAAATGACATACAAACTAAAAAAACGCAAGAATGATCGGGCGAAACTTCCCGAAATAAGAGAGAAACTTGCGAGAAAACAGAGAAAACACAATAAAAAGACGAAGAAATAATGAGCGAAAAAACATGAACAAACGTACCGCCACAGACGAACAAAAATATTAATAAATGAAAACGTGTTTTGCCTTTTACTACAGATTCCCGTGGGGAGGAATAACATAATGACTCTATATTACGGCAACTTCACTGTAAATTTGGCGAAGTTTGATTGAGTAGTTCAAAATTTATTAATGAGATTAATGTGAAATTTGAATGAGTATTTTTAAATGTTATTCATTTAGACGTCAATTCAGACGTCAATTCTCAACCATTTGCCATGTAATTTTGCAGGCACCATCGGTTGGTATTACGGCAACTTCCCTGTAAATTTGGCGAAGTTTGATTGAGTTCTTCAAAAGTTATGAATGAGATAAGTGTGAAATTTGATTGAGTATTTCAAAAGTTATACATTTAGACGTCAATTCAGACGAAATTATTGAGATTAATGTGAAATTTGATTGAGTATTTCAAAAGTTATTCATTTAGCCGTCAATTCAAAAGTCAATTCTCAACTGTTTTCCATGTAATTTTGCAGACACCCCCGGCTGATATTACGCCAACTTCCTTGTAAATTTGACGAAGTTTGCTTGAGTACTTTAAAAGTTAATAATGAGATTAGTGTGAAATTTGATTGGGTATTTCAAAAGTTATTCATTTAGACGTCAATTCAGACGTCAATTCTCAACCGTTTTCCATGTAGTTTTGCAGGCAACATTGGCTGTTATTACGGCAACTTCCCTGTAAATTTGGCGAAGTTTGATTAATTACTGCAAAAGTTATTAAAGAGATTGGTGTTAAATTTGATTGAGTATTATTAAACGTTATTCATTTAGACGTCAATTCAGACGTCAATTCTCAGCCGTTTTCTATGTAGTTTTGCAGACACCATCGGCTGATATTACGGCAACTTCCCTGCAAATTTGGCGAAGTTTGATTAATTACTGCAAAAGTTATTAATGCGATTGGTGTGAAATTTCATTGAGTATTATTAAAAGTTATTCATTTAGACGTCAATTCAGACGTCAATTCTCAACCGTCTCCATGTAGTTTTGTAGGTAACATCGGCAGTTATTTCGGCAACTTCCCTGTAAATTTAGCGAAGTTTGATTAATGTAAACTTAGCGAAGTTTGATTTATTACTGCAACAATTATTAAAGAGATTGGTGTGAAATTTGATTGAGTATTATTAAAAGTTATTCATTTAGACTTCAATTCAGACGTCAATTCTCAACTGTTTTCCATGTAATTTTGCAGGCACCATCGGCTGGTATTACGGCAACTGCCCTGTAAATTTGGCGAAGTTTGATTAATTACTGCAAAAGTTATTAATGAGATTTGTGTAAAATTTGATTGAGTATTATTAAAAGTTATTCATTTAGACGTCAATTCAGACGTCAATTTTCAACCGTTTTCCATGTAGTTTTGCAGACACCATCGGCTAGTATTACGGCAACTTCCCTGTAAATTTGGCGAAGTTTGATTATTTACTGCAAAAGTTATTAAAGAGATTGGTGTTAAATTTGATTGCGTATTATTAAAAGTTATTCATTTAGACGTCAATTCAGACGTCAATTCTCAACCGTTTTCCATGTAGTTTTGCAGGCAACATTGGCTGTTATTACGGCAACTTCCCTGTAAATTTGGCGAAGTTTGATTAATTACTGCAAAAGTTATTAAAGAGATTGGTGTTAAATTTGATTGCGTATTATTAAACGTTATTCATTTAGACGTCAATTCTCAGCCGTTTTCTATGTAGTTATGCAGACACCATCGGCTGATATTACGGCAACTTCCCTGTACATTTGGCGAAGTTTGATTAATTACTGCAAAAGTTATTAATGCGATTGGTGTTAAATTTGATTGAGTATTATTAAAAGTTATTCATTTAGATGTCAATTCAGACGTCAATTCTCAACCGTTTTCCATGTAGTTTTGTAGGTAACATCGGCAGTTATTTCGGCAACTTCCCTGTAAATTTAGCGAAGTTTGATTAATGTAAACTTAGCGAAGTTTGATTTATTACTGCAAAAATTATTAAAGAGATTGGTGTGAAATTTGATTGAGTATTATTAAAAGTTATTCATTTAGACGTCAATTCAGACGTCAATTCTCAACCGTTTTCTATGTAGTTTCGCAGACACCATCGGCTGGTATTACGGCAACCGCCCTGTAAATTTGGCGAAGTTTGATTAATTACTGCAAAAGTTATTATTGAGATTGGTTTGAAATTTGATTGAGTATAATTAAAAGTTATTCATTTAGACGTCAATTCAGACGTCAATTCTCAACCGTTGTCCATGTAGTTTTGCAGGCAGCATTGGCTATTATTACGGCAACTCCCCTGTAGATTTGGCGAAGTTTGATCAATTACTGCAAAAGTTATTAATGCGATTGGTGTTAAATTTGATTGAGTATTATTAAAAGTTATTCATTTAGACGTCAATTCAGACGTCAATTCTCAACCGTTTCCCATGTAGTTTTGCAGGCAACATTGTCTGTTATCACGACAACGTCCCTGTAAATTTGGCGAAGTTTGATTAATTACTGCAAAAGTTATTAATGAGATTGGTGTGAAATTTGATTGAGTATTATTAAAAGTTATTAATTTAGACGTCAATTCAGACGTCAATTCTCAACCGTTTTCCATGTAGTTTTGTAGGTAACATCGGCAGTTATTTCGGCAACTTCCCTGTAAATTTAGCGAAGTTTGATTAATGTAAACTTATCGAAGTTTGATTTATTACTGCAAAACTTATTAAAGAGATTGGTGTGAAATTTGATTGAGTATTATTAAAAGTTATTCATTTAGACGTCAATTCAGACGTCAATTCTCAACCGTTTTCTATGTAGTTTTGCGGACACCATCGGCTGATATTACGGCAACTTCCCTGTAAATTTGGCGAAGTTTGATTAATTACTGCAAAAGTTATTAATGCGATTGGTGTGAAATTTGATTGAGTATTATTAAAAGTTATTCATTTAGACGTCAATTCAGACGTCAATTCTCAACCGTCTCCATGTAGTTTTGTAGGTAACATCGGCAGTTATTTCGGCAACTTCCCTGTAAATTTAGCGAAGTTTGATTAATGTAAACTTAGCGAAGTTTGATTTATTACTGCAAAAATTATTAAAGAGATTGGTGTGAAATTTGATTGAGTATTATTAAAAGTTATTTATTTAGACGTCAATTCAGACGTCAATTCTCAACTGTTTTCCATGTAATTTTGCAGGCACCATCGGCTGGTATTACGGCAACTGCCCTGTAAATTTGGCGAAGTTTGATTAATTACTGCAAAAGTTATTAATGAGATTTGTGTAAAATTTGATTGAGTATTATTAAAAGTTATTCATTTAGACGTCAATTCAGACGTCAATTCTCAACCGTTTTCCATGTAGTTTTGCAGACACCATCGGCTAGTATTACGGCAACTTCTCTGTAAATTTGGCGAAGTTTGATTAATTACTGCAAAAGTTATTAATGGGCTTGGTGTGAAATTTGATTGAGTATTATTAAAAGTTATTCATTTAGACGTCGATTCAGACGTCAATTCTCAACCGTTTTCCATGTAGTTTTGCAGGCAACATTGGCTGTTATCACGGCAACTTCCCTGTAAATTTGGCGAAGTTTGTTTAATTACTGCAAAAGTTATTAATGAGATTGGTGTGAAATTTGATTGAGTATTATTAAAAGTTATTCATTTAGACGTCAATTCAGATGTCAATTCTAAACCGTTTTCTATGTAGTTTTGCAGACGCCATCGGCTGGTATTACGGCAACTTCCCTGTAAATTTGGCGAAGTTTGATTAATTACTGCAAAAGTTATTAATGAGATTTGTGTAAAATTTGATTGAGTATTATTAAAAGTTATTCATTTAGACGTCAATTCAGACGTCAATTCTCAACCGTTTTCCATGTAGTTTTGCTAACACCATCGGCTGGTATTACGGCAACTTCCCTGTAAATTTGGCGAAGTTTGATTAATTACTGCAAAAGTTATTAATGGGCTTGGTGTGAAATTTGATTGAGTATTATTAAAAGTTATTCATTTAGACGTCAAATCAGACGTCAATTCTCAACCGTTTTCCATGTAGTTTTGCAGGCAACATTGGCTTTTATTACGGCAACTTCCCTGTAAATTTGGCGAAGTTTGTTTAATTACTGCAAAAGTTATTAATGAGATTGGTGTGAAATTTGATTGAGTATTATTAAAAGTTATTCATTTAGACGTCAATTCAGATGTCAATTCTAAACCGTTTTCTATGTAGTTTTGCAGACGCCATCGGCTGGTATTACGGCAACTTCCCTGTAAATTTGGCGAAGTTTGATTCATTACTGCAAAAGTTATTAATGAGATTGGTGTGAAATTTGATTGAGTATTATTAAAAGTTATTCATTTAGACGTCAATTCAGATGTCAATTCTTAACTAATTTCCATGTAGTTTTGCAGGCACCATCGGCTGGTATTACGGTAACTTCCCTGTAAATTTGGCGAAGTTTGATTAATTACTGCAAAAGGTATTAATGAGCTTGGTGTGAAATTTGATTGAGTATTATTAAAAGTTATTAATTTAGACGTCAATTCAGACGTCAATTCTCAACCGTTTTCCATGTAGTTTTGCAGGCAACATTGGCTGTTATTACGGCAACTTCCCTGTAAATTTAGCGAAGTTTGATTAATGTAAACTTAGCGAAGTTTGATTTATTACTGCAAAAATTATTAAAGAGATTGGTGTGAAATTTGATTGAGTATTATTAAAAGTTATTCATTTAGACGTCAATTCAGACGTCAATTCTCAACCGTTGTCGATGTAGTTTTGCAGACACCATCGGCTGGTATTACGGCAACTTCTCTGTACATTTGGCGAAGTTTGATTAATTACTGCAAAAGTTATTAATGGGCTTGGTGTGAAATTTGATTGAGTATTATTAAAAGTTATTCATTTAGACGTCAATTCAGACGTCAATTCTCAACCGTTTTCCATGTAGTTTTGTAGGTAACATCGGCAGTTATTTCGACAACTTCCCTGTAAATTTAGAGAAGTTTGATTAATGTAAACTTATCGAAGTTTGATTTATTACTGCAAAAATTATTAAAGAGATCGGTGTGAAATTTGATTGAGTATTATTAAAAGTTATTCATTTAGACGTCAATTCAGACGTTAATTCTCAACTGTTTTCCGTGTAATTTTGCAGGCACCATCGGCTGCTATTACGGCAACTTCCCTGTAAATTTGGCGAAGTTTGATTAATTACTTCAAAAGTTATTAATGGGCTTGGTGTGAAATTTGATTGAGTATTATTAAAAGTTATTCATTTAGACGTCAATTCAGACGTCAATTCTCAACCGTTTTCCATGTAGTTTTGCAGGCAACATTGGCTGTTATTACGGCAACTTCTCTGTACATTTGGCGAAGTTTGATTAATTACTGCAAAAGTTATTAATGAGATTGGTGTGAAATTTGATTGAGTATTATTAAAAGTTATTCATTTAGACGTCAATTCAGACGTCAATTCTCAACCGTTTTCTATGTTGTTTTGCATACGGCATCGGCTGGTATTACGGCAACTTCCCTGTAAATTTGGCGAAGTTTGATTAATTACTGCAAAAGTTATTAATGAGATTGGTGTGAAATTTGATTGAGTATTATTAAAAGTTATTCATTTAGACGTCAATTCAGATGTCAATTCTTAACTAATTTCCATGTAGTTTTGCAGGCACCATCGGCTGGTATTACGGCAACTTCCCTGTAAATTTGGCGAAGTTTGATTTATTACTGCAAAAGTTATTATTGAGATTGGTGTGAAATTTGATTGAGTATTATTAAAAGTTATTCATTTAGACGTCAATTCAGACGTCAATTCTCAAGCGTTTTCTATGTAGTTTTGCAGACACCATCGGCTGGTATTACGGCAACTTCCGTGTAAATTCGGCGAAGTTTGCTTAATTACTGCAAAAGTTATTAATGGGCTTGGTGTGAAATTTGATTGAGTATTATTAAAAGTTATTCATTTAGACGTCAATTCAGACGTCAATTCTCAACCGTTTTCTATGCACTTTTGCAGACGCTATCGGCTGGTAATAAGGCAACTTCCCTGTAAATTTGGCAAAGTGTGATTAATTACTGCAAAAGTTATTAATGAGCTTGGTGTGAAATTTGATTGAGTATTATTAAAAATTATTCATTTAGTCGTCAATTCAGACGTCAATTCTCAACCGTTTTCCATGTAGTTTTGCAGGCAACATTGGCTGTTATTACGGCAACTGCCCTGTAAATTTGGCGAAGTTTGATTAATTACTGCAAAAGTTATTAATGAGATTGGTGTGAAATTTGATTGAGTATTATTAAAAGTTATTTATTTAGACGTCAATTCAGACGTCAATTCTCAACCGTTTTCCATGTAGTTTTTTATGGTAACATCGGCAGTTATTTTGGCAACTTCCTTGTAAATTTAGCGAAGTTTGATTAATGTAAACTTAGCGAAGTTTGATTTATTACTGCAAAAATTATTAAAGAGATTGGTGTGAAATTTGATTGAGTATTATTAAAAGTTATTCATTTAGACGTCAATTCAGACGTCAATTCTCAACCGTTTTCTATGTAGTTTTGCAGACACCATCGGCTGATATTACGGCAACTTCCCTGTAAATTTGGCAAAGTTTGATTAATTACTGCAAAAGTTATTAATGCGATTGGTGTGAAATTTGATTGAGTATTATTAAAAGTTATTCATTTAGACGTCAATTCAGACGTCAATTCTCAACCGTTTCCCATGTAGATTTGCAGGCAACATTGGTAGTTATTACGGCAACTTCCCTGTAAATTTGGCGAAGTTTGATTAATTACTGCAAAAGTTATTAATGAGATTGGTGTGAAATTTGATTGAGTATTATTAAAAGTTATTAATTTAGACGTCAATTCAGACGTCAATTCTCAACCGTTTTCCATGTAGTTTTGTAGGTAACATCGGCAGTTATTTCGGCAACTTCCCTGTAAATTTAGAGAAGTTTGATTAATGTAAACTTATCGAAGTTTGATTTATTACTGCAAAAATTATTAAAGAGATCGGTGTGAAATTTGATTGAGTATTATTAAAAGTTATTCATTTAGACGTCAATTCAGACGTTAATTCTCAACTGTTTTCCGTGTAATTTTGCAGGCACCATCGGCTGCTATTACGGCAACTTCCCTGTAAATTTGGCAAAGTTTGATTAATTACTGCAAAAGTTATAAATGGGCTTGGTGTGAAATTTGATTGAGTATTATTAAAAGTTATTCATTTAGACGTCAATTCAGACGTCAATTCTCAACCGTTTTTCATGTAGTTTTGCAGGCAACATTGGCTGTTATTACGGCAACTTCCCTGTACATTTGGCGAAGTTTGATTAATTACTGCAAAAGTTATTAATGAGATTGGTGTGAAATTTGATTGAGTATTATTAAAAGTTATTCATTTAGACGTCAATTCAGACGTCAATTCTCAACCGTTTTCTATGTTGTTTTGCATACGGCATCGGCTGGTATTACGGCAACTTCCCTGTAAATTTGGCGAAGTTTGATTAATTACTGCAAAAGTTATTAATGAGATTGGTGTGAAATTTGATTGAGTATTATTAAAAGTTATTCATTTAGACGTCAATTCAGATGTCAATTCTTAACTAAATTCCATGTAGTTTTGCAGGCACCATCGGCTGGTATTACGGCAACTTCCCTGTAAATTTGGCGAAGTTTGCTTAATTACTGCAAAAGTTATTAATGGGCTTGGTGTGAAATTTGATTGAGTATTATTAAAAGTTATTCATTTAGACGTCAATTCAGACGTCAATTCTCAACCGTTTTCCATGTAGTTTTGCAGGTAACATTGGCTGTTATTACGGCAACTTCCCTGTACATTTGGCGAAGTTTGATTAATTACTGCAAAAGTTATTAATGAGATTGGTGTGAAATTTGATTGAGTATTATTAAAAGTTATTCATTTAGACGTCAATTCAGACGTCAATTTTCAACCGTTTTCTATGTAGTTTTGCAGACATCATCGGCTAGTATTACGACAACTTCCGCGTAAATTCGGCGAAGTTTGATTAATTACTGCAAAAGTTATTAATGGGCTTGGTGTGAAATTTGATTGAGTATTATTAAAAGTTATTCATTTAGACGTCAATTCAGATGTCAATTCTTAACTAAATTCCATGTAGTTTTGCAGGAACCATCGGCTGGTATTACGGCAACTTCCCTGTAAATTTGGCGAAGTTTGATTAATTACTGCAAAAGTTATTAATGGGCTTGGTGTGAAATTTGATTGAGTATTATTAAAAGTTATTCATTTAGACGTCAATTCAGACGTCAATTCTCAACCGTTTTCCATGTAGTTTTGCAGGCAACATTGGCTGTTATTACGGCAACTGCCCTGTAAATTTGGCAAAGTTTGATTAATTACTGCAAAAGTTATTAATGAGATTGTTGTGAAATTTGATTGAGTATTATTAAAAGTTATTCATTTAGACGTCAATTCAGATGTCAATTCTTAACTAATTTCTATGTAGTTTTGCAGGCACCATCGGCTGGTATTACGGCAACTTCCCTGTAAATTTGGCGAAGTTTGATTAATTACTGCAAAAGTTATTAATGAGATTGGTGTGAAATTTGATTGAGTATTATTAAAAGTTATTCATTTAGACGTCAATTCAGACGTCAATTCTCAAGCGTTTTCTATGTAGTTTTGCAGACACCATCGGCTGGTATTACGGCAACTTCCGTGTAAATGCGGCGAAGTTTGCTTAATTACTGCCAAAGTTATTAATGGGCTTGGTGTGAAATTTGATTGAGTATTATTAAAAGTTATTCATTTAGACGTCAATTCAGACGTCAATTCTCAACCGTTTTCTATGCACTTTTGCAGACGCCATCGGCTGGTAATAAGGCAGCTTCCCTGTAAATTTGGCAAAGTGTGATTAATAACTGCAAAAGTTATTAATGAGCTTGGTGTGAAATTTGATTGAGTATTATTAAAAATTATTCATTTAGACGTCAATTCAGACGTCAATTCTCAACCGTTTGGCTGTTATTACGGCAACTGCCCTGTAAATTTGGCGAAGTTTAATTAATTACTGCAAAAGTTATTAATGAGATTTGTGTAAAATTTGATTGAGTATTATTAAAAGTTATTCATTTAGACGTCAATTCAGACGTCATTCTCAAACGTTTCCCATGTAGTTTTGCAGGCAACATTGGCTGTTATTACGGCAACTTCCCTGTAAATTTGGCGAAGTTTGATTAATTACTGCAAAAGTTAGTAATGAGATTGGTGTGAAATTTGATTGAGTATTATTAAAAGTTATTTATTTAGACGTCAATTCAGACGTCAATTCTCAACCGTTTTCCATGTAGTTTTTTATGGTAACATCGGCAGTTATTTTGGCAACTTCCTTGTAAATTTAGCGAAGTTTGATTAATGTAAACTTAGCGAAGTTTGATTTATTACTGCAAAAATTATTAAAGAGATTGGTGTGAAATTTGATTGAGTATTATTAAAAGTTATTCATTTAGACGTCAATTCAGACGTCAATTCTCAACCGTTTTCTATGTAGTTTTGCAGACACCATCGGCTGGTAATAAGGCAACTTCCCTGTAAATTTGGCAAAGTTTGATTAATTACTGCAAAAGTTATTAATGAGCTTGGTGTGAAATTTGATTGAGTATTATTAAAAATTATTCATTTAGACGTCAATTCAGACGTCAATTCTCAACCGTTTTCCATGTAGTTTTGCAGGCAACATTGGCTGTTATTACGGCAACTGCCCTGTAAATTTGGCAAAGTTTGATTAATTACTGCAAAAGTTATTAATGAGATTGTTGTGAAATTTGATTGAGTATTATTAAAAGTTATTCATTTAGACGTCAATTCAGATGTCAATTCTTAACTAATTTCTATGTAGTTTTGCAGGCACCATCGGCTGGTATTACGGCAACTTCCCTGTAAATTTGGCGAAGTTTGATTAATTACTGCAAAAGTTATTAATGAGATTGGTGTGAAATTTGATTGAGTATTATTAAAAGTTATTCATTTAGACGTCAATTCAGACGTCAATTCTCAAGCGTTTTCTATGTAGTTTTGCAGACACCATCGGCTGGTATTACGGCAACTTCCGTGTAAATTCGGCGAAGTTTGCTTAATTACTGCCAAAGTTATTAATGGGCTTGGTGTGAAATTTGATTGAGTATTATTCAAAGTTATTCATTTAGACGTCAATTCAGACGTCAATTCTCAACCGTTTTCTATGCACTTTTGCAGACGCCATCGGCTGGTAATAAGGCAGCTTCCCTGTAAATTTGGCAAAGTGTGATTAATTACTGCAAAAGTTATTAATGAGCTTGGTGTGAAATTTGATTGAGTATTATTAAAAATTATTCATTTAGACGTCAATTCAGACGTCAATTCTCAACCGTTTGGCTGTTATTACGGCAACTGCCCTGTAAATTTGGCGAATTTTGATTAATTACTGCAAAAGTTATTAATGAGATTTGTGTAAAATTTGATTGAGTATTATTAAAAGTTATTCATTTAGACGTCAATTCAGACGTCATTCTCAAACGTTTCCCATGTAGTTTTGCAGGCAACATTGGCTGTTATTACGGCAACTTCCCTGTAAATTTGACGAAGTTTGATTAATTACTGCAAAAGTTAGTAATGAGATTGGTGTGAAATTTGATTGAGTATTATTAAAAGTTATTTATTTAGACGTCAATTCAGACGTCAATTCTCAACCGTTTTCCATGTAGTTTTTTATGGTAACATCGGCAGTTATTTTGGCAACTTCCTTGTAAATTTAGCGAAGTTTGATTAATGTAAACTTAGCGAAGATTGATTTATTACTGCAAAAATTATTAAAGAGATTGGTGTGAAATTTGATTGAGTATTATTAAAAGTTATTCATTTAGACGTCAATTCAGACGTCAATTCTCAACCGTTTTCTATGTAGTTTTGCAGACACCATCGGCTGATATTACGGCAACTTCCCTGTAAATTTGGCAAAGTTTGATTAATTACTGCAAAAGTTATTAATGCGATTGGTATAAAATTTGATTGAGTATTATTAAAAGTTATTCATTTAGACGTCAATTCAGACGTCAATTCTCAACCGTTTTCCATGTAGTTTTGCAGGTAACATTGGCTGTTATTACGGCAACTTCCCTGTACATTTGGCGAAGTTTGATTAATTACTGCAAAAGTTATTAATGAGATTGGTGTGAAATTTGATCGAGTATTATTAAAAGTTATTCATTTAGACGTCAATTCACACGTCAATTTTCAACCGTTTTCTATGTAGTTTTGCAGACATCATCGGCTAGTATTACGACAACTTCCGCGTAAATTCGGCGAAGTTTGATTAATTACTGCAAAAGTTAGTAATGAGCTTGGTGTGAAATTTGATTGAGTATTATCAAAAGTTATTCATTTAGACGTCAATTCAGATGTCAATTCTAAGCTGTTTTCCATGTAGTTTTGCAGGCACCATCGACTGTTATTACGGCAACTTCCCTGTAAATTTGGCAAAGTTTGATTAATTACTGCAAAAGTTATTAATGAGATTGGTGTGAAATTTGATTGAGTATTATTAAAAGTTATTCATTTAGACGTCAATTCAGACGTCACTTCTCAACTGTTTTCCATGTAGTTTTGCAGGCAACATCGGCGGTTATTACGGCAACTTCCTCGTAAATTTGGCGAAGTTTGATTAATTACTGCAAAAGTTATTAATTGGCTTGGTGTGAAATTTGATTGAACATTATTAAAAGTTATTCATTTAGACGTCAATTCAGACGTCAATTCTCAACCGTTTTCCTTGTAGTTTTGCAGGCAACATTGGCTGGTATTACGGCAACTTCCCTGTAAATTTGGCGAAGTTTGATTAATTACTGCAAAAGTTATTAATGAGATTGGTGTGAAATTTGATCGAGTATTATTAAAAGTTATTCATTTAGACGTCAATTCAGACGTCAATTCTCAACCGTTTTCTATGTAGTTTTGCAGACGCCATCGGCTGGTATTACGGCAACTTCCCTGTACATTTGACAAAGTTTGATTAATTACTGCAAAAGTTATTTATGAGATTGGTGTGAAATTTGATTGAGTATTATTAAAAGTTATTCATTTAGACGTTCAATTCAGATGTCAATTCTTAACTAATTTCTATGTAGTTTTGCAGGCACCATCGGCTGGTATTACGGCAACATCCCTGTAAATTTGGCGAAGTTTGATTAATTACTGCAAATGTTATTAATGGGCTTGGTGTGAAATTTGATTGAGTATTATTAAAAAGTTATTCATTTAGACGTCAATTCAGACGTCAATTCTCAACCGTTTTCCATGTAGTTTTGCAGGCAACATTGGCTGTTATTACGGCAACTTCCCTGTAAATTTGGCGAAGTTTGATTAATTACTGCAAAAGTTATTAATGAGATTGGTGTTAAATTTGATTGAGTATTATTAAAAGTTATTAATTTAGACGTCAATTCAGACGTCAATTTTCAACCGTTTTCTATGTAGTTTTGCAGACATCATCGGCTAGTATTACGGCAACTTCCGCGTAAATTCGGCGAAGTTTGATTAATTACTGCAAAAGTTAGTAATGAGCTTGGTGTGAAATTTGATTGAATATTATTAAAAGTTATTCATTTAGACGTCAATTCAGACGTCAATTCTAAACTGTTTTCCATGTAGTTTTGCAGGCACCATCGACTGTTATTACGGCAACTTCCCTGTAAATTTGGCAAAGTTTGATTAATTACTGCAAAAGTTAGTAATGAGCTTGGTGTGAAATTTGATTGAGTATTATTAAAAGTTATTCATTTAGACGTCAATTCTGACGTCAATTCTAAACTGTTTTCCATGTAGTTTTGCAGGCAACATCGGCTGTTATTACGGCAACTTCGCTGTAAATTTGGCGAAGTTTGATTAATTACTGCAAAAGTTATTAATGGGCTTGGTGTGAAATTTGATTGAGTATTATTAAAACTTATTCATTTAGACGTCAATTCAGGCGTCACTTCTCAACTGTTTTTCCATGTAGTTTTGCATTCAACATCGGCTGTTATTACGGCAACTTCCCTGTAAATTTGGCGAAGTTTGATTAATTACTGCAAAAGTTATTAATGGGCTTGGTGTGAAATTTGATTGAGTATTATTAAAAGTTATTCATTTAGACGTCAATTCAGACGTCAATTCTCAACCGTTTTCCTTGTAGTTTTGCAGGCAACATTGGCTGTTATTACGGCAGCTTCCCTGTAAATTTGGCGAAGTTTGATTAATTACTGCAAAAGCTATTAATGAGATTGGTGTGAAATTTGATTGAGTATTATTTAAAGTTATTCATTCAGACGTCAATTCAGACGTCAATTCTCAACCGTTTTCTATGTAGTTTTGCAGACGCCATCGGCTGGTATTACGGCAACTTCCCTGTAAATTTGGCGAAGTTTGATTAATTACTGCAATAGTTAATAATGAGATTGTTGTGAAATTTGATTGAGTATTATTAAAAGTTATTCATTTAGACGTCAATTCAGACGTCAATTTTCAACCGTTTTCTATGTAGTTTTGCAGACACCATCGGCTGGTATTACGGCAACTTCCGTGTAAATTCGGCGAAGTTTGATTAATTACTGCAAAAGTTAGTAATGAGCTTGGTGTGAAATTTGATTGAGTATTATTAAAAGTTATTCATTTAGACGTCAATTCAGACGTCAATTCTAAACTGTTTTCCATGTAGTTTTGCAGGCACCATCGACTGTTATTACGGCAACTTCCCTGTAAATTTGGCAAAGTTTGATTAATTACTGCAAAAGTTATTAATGAGATTGGTGTGAAATTTGATTGAGTATTATTAAAACTTGCTCATTTAGACGTCAATTCAGGCGTCACTTCTCAACTGTTTTCCATGTAGTTTTGCAGGCAACATTGGCTGTTATTACGGCAGCTTCCCTGTAAATTTGGCGAAGTTTGATTAATTAATGCAAAAGTTATTAATGGGCTTGGTGTGAAATTTGATTGAGTATTATTAAAAGTTATTCATTTAGACGTCAATTCAGACGTCAATTCTCAACCGTTTCCCTTGTAATTTTGCAGGCAACATTGGCTCTTATTACGGCAACTTCCCTGTAAATTTGGCGAAGTTTGATTAATTAATGCAAAAGTTATTAATGAGATTGGTGTGAAATTTGATTGAGTATTATTAAAAGTTATTCATTTAGACGTCAATTCAGACGTCAATTCTCAACCGTTTTCCATGTAGTTTTGTAGGTAACATTGGCAGTTATTTTGGCAACTTTCCTGTAAATTTGGCGAAGTTTGATTAATGTAAACTTAGGGAAGTTTGATTTATTACTGCAAAAGTTATTAATGAGATTTGTGTGAAATTTGATTGAGTATTATTAAAACTTATTCATTTAGACGCCAATTCAGGCGTCAATTCTCAACCGTTTTCCTTGTAGTTTTGCAGGCAACATTGGCTGTTATTACGGCAACTTCCCTGTAAATTTGGCGAAGTTTGATTAATTACTGCAAAAGTTATTAATGGGCTTGGTGTGAAATTTGATTGAGTATTATTAAAAGTTATTCATTTAGACGTCAATTCAGACGTCAATTCTCAACCGTTTTCCTTGTAGTTTTGCAGGCAACATTGGCTGTTATTACGGCAGCTTCCCTGTAAATTTGGCGAAGTTTGATTAATTACTGCAAAAGCTATTAATGAGATTGGTGTGAAATTTGATTGAGTATTATTTAAAGTTATTCATTTAGACGTCAATTCAGACGTCAATTCTCAACCGTTTTCCTTGTAGTTTTGCAGGCAACATTGGCTGTTATTACGGCAACTTCCCTGTAAATTTGGCGAAGTTTGATTAATTACTGCAAAAGTTAATAATGAGATTGTTGTGAAATTTGATTGAGTATTATTAAAAGTTATTCATTTAGACGTCAATTCTGACGTCAATTTTCAACCGTTTTCTATGTAGTTTTGCAGACACCATCGGCTGGTATTACGGCAACTTCCGTGTAAATTCGGCGAAGTTTGATTAATTACTGCAAAAGTTAGTAATGAGCTTGGGGTGAAATTTGATTGAGTATTATTAAAAGTTATTCATTTAGACGTCAATTCAGACGTCAATTCTAAACTGTTTTCCATGTAGTTTTGCAGGCACCATCGACTGTTATTACGGCAACTTCCCTGTAAATTTGGCAAAGTTTGATTAATTACTGCAAAAGTTATTAATGAGATTGGTGTGAAATTTGATTGAGTATTATTAAAACTTATTCATTTAGACGTCAATTCAGGCGTCACTTCTCAACTGTTTTCCATGTAGTTTTGCAGGCAACATTGGCTGTTATTACGGCAGCTTCCCTGTAAATTTGGCGAAGTTTGATTAATTACTGCAAAAGTTATTAATGGGCTTGGTGTGAAATTTGATTGAGTATTATTAAAAGTTATTCATTTAGACGTCAATTCAGACGTCAATTCTCAACCGTTTTCCTTGTAGTTTTGCAGGCAACATTGGCTGTTATTACGGCAACTTCCCTGTAAATTTGGCGGAGTTTGATTAATTACTGCAAAAGTTATTATTGAGATTGGTGTGAAATTTGATTGAGTATTTTTAAAAGTTATTTATTTAGACGTCAATTCAGACGTCAATTCTCAACCGTTTTCTATGTAGTTTTGCAGACGCCATCGGTTGGTATTACGGCAACTTCCCTGTAAATTTGGCGAAGTTTGATTAATTACTGCAAAAGTTATTAATGAGCTTGGTGTGAAATTTGATTGAGTATTATTAAAAGTTATTCATTTAGACGTCAATTCAGACGTCAATTCTCAACCGTTTCCCTTGTAATTTTGCAGGCAACATTGGCTCTTATTACGGCAACTTCCCTGTAAATTTGGCGAAGTTTGATTAATTAATGCAAAAGTTATTAATGAGATTGGTGTGAAATTTGATTGAGTATTATTAAAAGTTATTCATTTAGACGTCAATTCAGACGTCAATTCTCAACCGTTTTCCATGTAGTTTTGTAGGTAACATTGGCAGTTATTTTGGCAACTTTCCTGTAAATTTGGCGAAGTTTGATTAATGTAAACTTAGGGAAGTTTGATTTATTACTGCAAAAGTTATTAATGAGATTTGTGTGAAATTTGATTGAGTATTATTAAAACTTATTCATTTAGACGTCAATTCAGGCGTCACTTCTCAACTGTTTTTTCATGTAGTTTTGCATGCAACATCGGCTGTTATTACGGCAACTTCCCTGTAAATTTGGCGAAGTTTGATTAATTACTGCAAAAGTTATTAATGGGCTTGGTGTGAAATTTGATTGAGTATTATTAAAAGTTATTCATTTAGACGTCAATTCAGACGTCAATTCTCAACCGTTTCCCTTGTAGTTTTGCAGGCAACATTGGCTCTTATTACGGCAACTTCCCTGTAAATTTGGCGAAGTTTGATTAATTAATGCAAAAGTTATTAATGAGATTGGTGTGAAATTTGATTGAGTATTATTAAAAGTTATTCATTTAGACGTCAATTCAGACGTCAATTCTCAACCGTTTTCCATGTAGTTTTGTAGGTAACATTGGCAGTTATTTTGGCAACTTTCCTGTAAATTTGGCGAAGTTTGATTAATGTAAACTTAGCGAAGTTTGATTTATTACTGCAAAAGTTATTAATGAGATTTGTGTGAAATTTGATTGAGTATTATTAAAAATTATTCATTTAGACGTCAATTCAGACGTCAATTCTCAACCGTTTTCCTTGTAGTTTTGCAGGCAACATTGGCTGTTATTACGGCAGCTTCCCTGTAAATTTGGCGAAGTTTGATTAATTACTGCAAAAGCTATTAATGAGATTGGTGTGAAATTTGATAGAGTATTATTTAAAGTTATTCATTCAGACGTCAATTAAGACGTCAATTCTCAACTGTTTTCTATGTAGTTTTGCAGACGCCATCGGCTGGTATTACGGCAACTTCCCTGCAAATTTGGCGAAGTTTGATTAATTACTGCAAAAGTTAATAATGGGCTTGGTGTGAAATTTGATTGAGTATTATTAAAAGTTATTCATTTAGACGTCAATTCAGACTTCAATTCTCAACCGTTTTCCTTGTAGTTTTGCAGGCAACATTGGCTGTTATTACGGCAGCTTCCCTGTAAATTTGGCGAAGTTTGATTAATTACTGCAAAAGCTATTAATGAGATTGGTGTGAAATTTGATTGAGTATTATTTAAAGTTATTCATTCAGACGTCAATTAAGACGTCAATTCTCAACCGTTTTCTATGTAGTGTTGCAGACGCCATCGGCTGGTATTACGGCAACTTCCCTGTAAATTTGGCGAAGTTTGATTAATTACTGCAAAAGTTATTAATGAGATTGGTGTGAAATTTGATTGAGTATTATTAAAAGTTATTCATTTAGACGTCAATTCAGACGTCAATTTTCAACCGTTTTCTATGTAGTTTTGCAGACACCATCGGCTGGTATTACGGCAACTTCTGTGTAAATTCGGCGAAGTTTGATTAATTACTGCAAAAGTTAGTAATGAGCTTGGTGTGAAATTTGATTGAGTATTATTAAAAGTTATTCATTTAGACGTCAATTCAGACGTCAATTCTGAACTGTTTTCCATCTAGTTTTGCAGGCACCATCGACTGTTATTACGGCAACTTCCCTGTAAATTTGGCGAAGTTTGATTAATTACTGCAAAAGTTATTAATGGGCTTGGTGTGAAATTTGATTGAGTATTATTAAAAGTTATTCATTTAGACGTCAATTCAGACGTCAATTCTCAACCGTTTTCCTTGTAGTTTTGCAGGCAACATTGGCTGTTATTACGGCAGCTTCCCTGTAAATTTGGCGAAGTTTGATTAATTACTGCAAAAGCTATTAATGAGATTGGTGTGAAATTTGATTGAGTATTATTTAAAGTTATTCATTTAGACGTCAATTCAGACGTCAATTCTCAACCGTTTTCCTTGTAGTTTTGCAGGCAACATTGGCTGTTATTACGGCAACTTCCCTGTAAATTTGGCGAAGTTTGATTAATTACTGCAAAAGTTAATAATGAGATTGTTGTGAAATTTGATTGAGTATTATTAAAAGTTATTCATTTAGACGTCAATTCTGACGTCAATTTTCAACCGTTTTCTATGTAGTTTTGCAGACACCATCGGCTGGTATTACGGCAACTTCCGTGTAAATTCGGCGAAGTTTGATTAATTACTGCAAAAGTTAGTAATGAGCTTGGGGTGAAATTTGATTGAGTATTATTAAAAGTTATTCATTTAGACGTCAATTCAGACGTCAATTCTAAACTGTTTTCCATGTAGTTTTGCAGGCACCATCGACTGTTATTACGGCAACTTCCCTGTAAATTTGGCAAAGTTTGATTAATTACTGCAAAAGTTATTAATGAGATTGGTGTGAAATTTGATTGAGTATTATTAAAACTTATTCATTTAGACGTCAATTCAGGCGTCACTTCTCAACTGTTTTCCATGTAGTTTTGCAGGCAACATTGGCTGTTATTACGGCAGCTTCCCTGTAAATTTGGCGAAGTTTGATTAATTACTGCAAAAGTTATTAATGGGCTTGGTGTGAAATTTGATTGAGTATTATTAAAAGTTATTCATTTAGACGTCAATTCAGACGTCAATTCTCAACCGTTTTCCTTGTAGTTTTGCAGGCAACATTGGCTGTTATTACGGCAACTTCCCTGTAAATTTGGCGGAGTTTGATTAATTACTGCAAAAGTTATTATTGAGATTGGTGTGAAATTTGATTGAGTATTTTTAAAAGTTATTTATTTAGACGTCAATTCAGACGTCAATTCTCAACCGTTTTCTATGTAGTTTTGCAGACGCCATCGGTTGGTATTACGGCAACTTCCCTGTAAATTTGGCGAAGTTTGATTAATTACTGCAAAAGTTATTAATGAGCTTGGTGTGAAATTTGATTGAGTATTATTAAAAGTTATTCATTTAGACGTCAATTCAGACGTCAATTCTCAACCGTTTCCCTTGTAATTTTGCAGGCAACATTGGCTCTTATTACGGCAACTTCCCTGTAAATTTGGCGAAGTTTGATTAATTAATGCAAAAGTTATTAATGAGATTGGTGTGAAATTTGATTGAGTATTATTAAAAGTTATTCATTTAGACGTCAATTCAGACGTCAATTCTCAACCGTTTTCCATGTAGTTTTGTAGGTAACATTGGCAGTTATTTTGGCAACTTTCCTGTAAATTTGGCGAAGTTTGATTAATGTAAACTTAGGGAAGTTTGATTTATTACTGCAAAAGTTATTAATGAGATTTGTGTGAAATTTGATTGAGTATTATTAAAACTTATTCATTTAGACGTCAATTCAGGCGTCACTTCTCAACTGTTTTTTCATGTAGTTTTGCATGCAACATCGGCTGTTATTACGGCAACTTCCCTGTAAATTTGGCGAAGTTTGATTAATTACTGCAAAAGTTATTAATGGGCTTGGTGTGAAATTTGATTGAGTATTATTAAAAGTTATTCATTTAGACGTCAATTCAGACGTCAATTCTCAACCGTTTCCCTTGTAGTTTTGCAGGCAACATTGGCTCTTATTACGGCAACTTCCCTGTAAATTTGGCGAAGTTTGATTAATTAATGCAAAAGTTATTAATGAGATTGGTGTGAAATTTGATTGAGTATTATTAAAAGTTATTCATTTAGACGTCAATTCAGACGTCAATTCTCAACCGTTTTCCATGTAGTTTTGTAGGTAACATTGGCAGTTATTTTGGCAACTTTCCTGTAAATTTGGCGAAGTTTGATTAATGTAAACTTAGCGAAGTTTGATTTATTACTGCAAAAGTTATTAATGAGATTTGTGTGAAATTTGATTGAGTATTATTAAAAATTATTCATTTAGACGTCAATTCAGACGTCAATTCTCAACCGTTTTCCTTGTAGTTTTGCAGGCAACATTGGCTGTTATTACGGCAGCTTCCCTGTAAATTTGGCGAAGTTTGATTAATTACTGCAAAAGCTATTAATGAGATTGGTGTGAAATTTGATAGAGTATTATTTAAAGTTATTCATTCAGACGTCAATTAAGACGTCAATTCTCAACTGTTTTCTATGTAGTTTTGCAGACGCCATCGGCTGGTATTACGGCAACTTCCCTGCAAATTTGGCGAAGTTTGATTAATTACTGCAAAAGTTAATAATGGGCTTGGTGTGAAATTTGATTGAGTATTATTAAAAGTTATTCATTTAGACGTCAATTCAGACTTCAATTCTCAACCGTTTTCCTTGTAGTTTTGCAGGCAACATTGGCTGTTATTACGGCAGCTTCCCTGTAAATTTGGCGAAGTTTGATTAATTACTGCAAAAGCTATTAATGAGATTGGTGTGAAATTTGATTGAGTATTATTTAAAGTTATTCATTCAGACGTCAATTAAGACGTCAATTCTCAACCGTTTTCTATGTAGTGTTGCAGACGCCATCGGCTGGTATTACGGCAACTTCCCTGTAAATTTGGCGAAGTTTGATTAATTACTGCAAAAGTTATTAATGAGATTGGTGTGAAATTTGATTGAGTATTATTAAAAGTTATTCATTTAGACGTCAATTCAGACGTCAATTTTCAACCGTTTTCTATGTAGTTTTGCAGACACCATCGGCTGGTATTACGGCAACTTCTGTGTAAATTCGGCGAAGTTTGATTAATTACTGCAAAAGTTAGTAATGAGCTTGGTGTGAAATTTGATTGAGTATTATTAAAAGTTATTCATTTAGACGTCAATTCAGACGTCAATTCTGAACTGTTTTCCATCTAGTTTTGCAGGCACCATCGACTGTTATTACGGCAACTTCCCTGTAAATTTGGCAAAATTTGATTAATTACTGCAAAAGTTATTAATGAGATTGGTGTGAAATTTGATTGAGTATTATTAAAACTTATTCATTTAGACGTCAATTCAGGCGTCACTTCTCAACTGTTTTCCATGTAGTTTTGCAGGCAACATCGGCTGTTATTACGGCAACTTCCCTGTAAATTTGGCGAAGTTTGATTAATTACTGCAAAAGTTATTAATGGGCTTGGTGTGAAATTTGATTGAGTATTATTTAAAGTTATTCATTTAGACGTCAATTCAGACGTCAATTCTCAACCGTTTTCCTTGTAGTTTTGCAGGCAACATTGGCTGTTATTACGGCAACCTCCCTGTAAATTTGGCGGAGTTTGATTAATTACTGCAAAAGTTATTATTGAGATTGGTGTGAAATTTGATTGAGTATTTTTAAAAGTTATTCATTTAGACGTCAATTCAGACGTCAATTCTCAACCGTTTTCTATGTAGTTTTGCAGACGCCATCGGCTGGTATTACGGCAACTTCCCTGTAAATTTGGCAAAGTTTGATTAATTACTGCAAAAGTTATTAATGAGCTTGGTGTGAAATTTGATTGAGTATTATTAAAAGTTATTCATTTAGACGTCAATTCAGACGTCAATTCTCAACCGTTTTCCATGTAGTTTTGCAGGCAACATTGGCTGTTATTACGGCAACTTACCTGTAAATTTGGCGAAGTTTGATTAATTACTGCAAAAGTTATTAATGAGATTGGTGTGAAATTTGATTGAGTATTATTAAAGGTTATTCATTTAGACGTCAATTCAGACGTCAATTCTCAACCGTTTCCCTTGTAGTTTTGCAGGCAACATTGGCTGTTATTACGGCAGCTTCCTTGTAAATTTGGCGAAGCTTGATTAATTACTGCAAAAGCTATTAATGAAATTGGCGTGAAATTTGATTGAGTATTATTTAAAGTTATTCATTCAGACGTCAATTCAGACGTCAATTCTCAACCGTTTCCCTTGTAGTTTTGCAGGCAACATTGGCTGGTATTACGGCAACTTCCCTGTAAATTTGGCGAAGTTTGATTAATTACTGCAAAAGATATTAATGAGATTGGTGTGAAATTTGATTGAGTATTATTAAAAGTTATTCATTTAGACGTCAATTCAGACGTCAATTTTCAACCGTTTTCTATGTAGTTTTGCAGACACCATCGGCTGGTATTACGGCAACTTCCGTGTAAATTCGGCGAAGTTTGATTAATTACTGCAAAAGTTAGTAATGAGCTTGGTGTGAAATTTGATTGAGTATTATTAAAAGTTATTCATTTAGACGTCAATTCAGACGTCAATTCTAAACTGTTTTCCATGTAGTTTTGCAGGCACCATCGACTGTTATTACGGCAACTTCCCTGTAAATTTGGCAAAGTTTGATTAATTACTGCAAAAGTTATTAATGAGATTGGTGTGAAATTTGATTGAGTATTATTAAAACTTATTCATTTAGACGTCAATTCAGGCGTCACTTCTCAACTGTTTTCCATGTAGTTTTGCAGGCAACATCGGCTGTTATTACGGCAACTTCCCTGTGAATTTGGCGAAGTTTGATTAATTACTGCAAAGTTATTAATGGGCTTGGTTTGAAATTTGATTGAGTATTATTAAAAGTTATTCATTTAGACGTCAATTCAGACGTCAATTCTCAACCGTTTTCCTTGTAGTTTTGCAGGCAACATTGGCTGTTATTACGGCAGCTTCCCTGTAAATTTGGCGAAGTTTGATTAATTACTGCGAAAGCTATTAATGAGATTGGTGTGAAATTTGATTGAGTATTATTTAAAGTTATTCATTCAGACGTCAATTCAGACGTCAATTCTCAACCGTTTTCTATGTAGTTTTGCAGACGCCATCGGCTGGTATTACGGCAACTTCTCTGTAAATTTGGCGAAGTTTGATTAATTACTGCAAAAGTTATTAATGAGATTGGTGTGAAATTTGATTGAGTATTATTAAAAGTTATTCATTTAGACGTCAATTCAGACGTCAATTTTCAACCGTTTTCTATGTAGTTTTGCCGACACCATCGGCTGGTATTACGGCAACTTCCGTGTAAATTCGGCGAAGTTTGATTAATTACTGCAAAAGTTAGTAATGAGCTTGGTGTGAAATTTGATTGAGTATTATTAAAAGTTATTCCTTTAGACGTCTATTCAGACGTCAATTCTAAACTGTTTTCCATGTAGTTTTGCAGGCACCATCGACTGTTATTACGGCAACTTCCCTGTAAATTTGGCAAAGTTTGATTAATTACTGCAAGAGTTATTAATGAGATTGGTGTGAAATTTGATTGAGTATTATTAAAACTTATTCATTTAGACGTCAATTCAGGCGTCACTTCTCAACTGTTTTCCATGTAGTTTTGCAGGCAACATCGGCTGTTATTACGGCAACTTCCCTGTAAATTTGGCGAAGTTTTATTAATTACTGCAAAAGGTTTTAATGGGCTTGGTGTGAAATTTGATTGAGTATTATTAAAAGTTATTCATTTAGACGTCAATTCAGACGTCAATTCTCAACCGTTTTCCTTGTAGTTTTGCAGGCAACATTGGCTGTTATTACGGCAACTTCCCTGTAAATTTGGCGGAGTTTGATTAATTACTGCAAAAGTTATTATTGAGATTGGTGTGAAATTTGGTTGAGTATTTTTAAAAGTTATTCATTTAGACGTCAATTCAGACGTCAATTCTCAACCGTTTTCTATGTAGTTTTGCAGACGCCATCGGCTGGTATTACGGCAACTTCCCTGTAAATTTGGCGAAGTTTGATTAATTACTGCAAAAGTTATTAATGAGCTTGGTGTGAAATTTGATTGAGTATTATTAAAAGTTATTCATTTAGACGTCAATTCAGACG
Source organism: Flabesymbios commensalis (assembly GCA_964017125.1). Taxonomy (NCBI): domain Eukaryota; kingdom Metazoa; phylum Annelida; class Polychaeta; order Terebellida; family Flabelligeridae; genus Flabesymbios; species Flabesymbios commensalis. Next base: position 16,733,491 of record OZ024903.1, read on the forward strand.
TCAATTCTCAACCGTTTTCCATGTAGTTTTGCTGGCAACATTGGCTGTTATTACGGCAACTTACCTGTAAATTTGGCGAAGTTTGATTAATTACTGGCAAAAGTTATTAATGAGATTGGTGTGAAATTTGATTGAGTATTATTAAAGGTTATTCATTTAGACGTCAATTCAGACATCAATTCTCAACCGTTTCCATTGTAGTTTTGCAGGCAACATTGGCTCTTATTACGGCAACTTCCCTGTAAATTTGACGAAGTTTGATTAATTAATGCAAAAGTTATTAATGAGATTGGTGTGAAATTTGATTGAGTATTATTAAAAGTTATTCATTTAGACGTCAATTCAGACGTCAATTCTCAACCGTTTTCCATGTAGTTTTGTAGGTAACATTGGCAGTTATTTTGGCAACTTTCCTGTAAATTTTTCGATGTTTGATTAATGTAAACTTAGCGAAGTTTGATTTATTACTGCAAAAGTTATTAATGAGATTTGTGTGAAATTTGATTGAGTATTATTAAAAGTTATTCATTTAGACGTCAATTCAGACGTCAATTCTCAACCGTTTTCCTTGTAGTTTTGCAGGCAACATTGGCTGTTATTACGGCAGCTTCCCTGTAAATTTGGCGAAGTTTGATTAATTACTGCAAAAGCTATTAATGAGATTGGTGTGAAATTGATTGAGTATTATTTAAAGTAATTCATTCAGACGTCAATTAAGACGTCAATTCTCAACCGTTTTCTATGTAGTTTTGCAGACGTCATCGGCTGGTATTACGGCTACTTCCCTGTAAATTTGGCGAAGTTTGATTAATTACTGCAAAAGTTATTAATGGTCTTGGTGTGAAATTTGCTTGAGTATTATTAAAAGTTATTCATTTAGACGTCAATTCAGACGTCAATTCTAAACTGTTTTCCATGTAGTTTTGCAGGCACCATCGACTGTTATTACGGCAACTTCCCTGTAAATTTGGCAAAGTTTGATTAATTACTGCAAAAGTTATTAATGAGATTGGTGTGAAATTTGATTGAGTATTATTAAAACTTATTCATTTAGACGTCAATTCAGGCGTCACTTCTCAACTGTTTTCCATGTAGTTTTGCAGGCAACATTGGCTGTTATTACGGCAACTTACCTGTAAATTTGGCGAAGTTTGATTAATTACTACAAAAGTTATTAATGAGATTGGTGTGAAATTTGATTGAGTATTATTAAAGGTTATTCATTTAGACGTCAATTCAGACGTCAATTCTCAACCGTTTCCATTGTAGTTTGCAGGCAACATTGGCTCTTATTACGGCAACTTCCCTGTAAATTTGGCGAAGTTTGATTAATTAATGCAAAAGTTATTAATGAGATTGGTGTGAAATTTGATTGAGTATTATTAAAAGTTTTTTCATTTAGACGTCAATTCAGACGTCAATTCTCAACCGTTTTCCATGTAGTTTTGTAGGTAACATTGGCAGTTATTTTGGCAACTTTCCTGTAAATTTGGCGAAGTTTGATTAATGTAAACTCAGCGAAGTTTGATTTATTACTGCAAAAGTTATTAATGAGATTTGTGTGAAATTTGATTGAGTATTATTAAAAGTTATTCATTTAGACGTCAATTCAGACGTCAATTCTCAACCGTTTTCCTTGTAGTTTTGCAGGCAACATTGGCTGTTATTACGGCAGCTTCCCTGTAAATTTGGCGAAGTTTGATTAATTACTGCAAAAGCTATTAATGAGATTGGTGTGAAATTTGATTGAGTATTATTTAAAGCTATTCATTCAGACGTCAATTAAGACGTCAATTCTCAACCGTTTTCTATGTAGTTTTGCAGACGCCATCGGCTGGTATTACGGCAACTTCCCTGTAAATTTGGCGAAGTTTGATTAATTACTGCAAAAGTTATTAATGGGCTTGGTGTGAAATTTGATTGAGTATTATTAAAAGTTATTCATTTAGACGTCAATTCAGACGTTAATTCTCAACCGTTTTCCTTGTAGTTTTGCAGGCAACATTGGCTGTTATTACGGCAGCTTCCCTGTAAATTTTGCGAAGTTTGATTAATTACTGCAAAAGCTATTAATGAGATTGGTGTGAAATTTGATTGAGTATTATTTAAAGTTATTCATTCAGACGTCAATTAAGACGTCAATTCTCAACCGTTTTCTATGTAGTTTTGCAGACGCCATCGGCTGGTATTACGGCAACTTCCCTGTAAATTTGGCGAAGTTTGATTAATTACTGCAAAATTTATTAATGAGATTGGTGTGAAATTTGATTGAGTATTATTAAAAGTTATTCATTTAGACGTCAATTCAGAGGTCAATTTTCAACCGTTTTCTATGTAGTTTTGCAGACACCATCGGCTGGTATTACGGCAACTTCCGTCTAAATTCGGCGAAGTTTGATTAATTACTGCAAAAGTTAGTAATGAGCTTGGTGTGAAATTTGATTGAGTATTATTAAAAGTTATTCATTTAGACGTCAATTCAGACGTCAATTCTAAACTGTTTTCCATGTAGTTTTGCAGGCACCATCGACAGTTATTACGGCAACTTCCCTGTAAATTTGGCAAAGTTTGATTAATTACTGCAAAAGTTATTAATGAGATTGGTGTGAAATTTGATTGAGTATTATTAAAACTTATTCATTTAGACGTCAATTCAGGCGTCACTTCTCAACTGTTTTCCATGTAGTTTTGCAGGCAACATCGGCTGTTATTACGGCAACTTCCCTGTAAATTTTGGCGAAGTTTGATTAATTACTGCAAAAGTTATTAATGGGCTTGGTGTGAAATTTGATTGAGTATTATTAAAAGTTATTCATTTAGACGTCAATTCAGACGTCAATACTCAACCGTTTTCCTTGTAGTTTTGCAGGCAACATTGGCTGTTACTACGGCAGCTTCGCTGTAAATTTGGCGAAGTTTGATTAATTACTGCAAAAGCTATTAATGAGATTGGTGTGAAATTTGATTGAGTATTATTTAAAGTTATTCATTCAGACGTCAATTCAGACGCCAATTCTCAACCGTTTTCTACGTAGTTTTGCAGACGCCATCGGCTGGTATTACGGCAACTTCCCTGTAAATTTGGCGAAGTTTGATTAATTACTGCAAAAGTTATTAATGAGATTGGTGTGAAATTTGATTGAGTATTATTAAAAGTTATTCATTTAGACGTCAATTCAGACGTCAATTCTCAACCGTTTTCCATGTAGTTTTGTAGGTAACATTGGCAGTTATTTTGGCAACTTTCCTGTAAATTTTTCGATGTTTGATTAATGTAAACTTAGCGAAGTTTGATTTATTACTGCAAAAGTTATTAATGAGATTTGTGTGAAATTTGATTGAGTATTATTAAAAGTTATTCATTTAGACGTCAATTCAGACGTCAATTCTCAACCGTTTTCCTTGTAGTTTTGCAGGCAACATTGGCTGTTATTACGGCAGCTTCCCTGTAAATTTGGCGAAGTTTGATTAATTACTGCAAAAGCTATTAATGAGATTGGTGTGAAATTTGATTGAGTATTATTTAAAGTAATTCATTCAGACGTCAATTAAGACGTCAATTCTCAACCGTTTTCTATGTAGTTTTGCAGACGTCATCGGCTGGTATTACGGCTACTTCCCTGTAAATTTGGCGAAGTTTGATTAATTACTGCAAAAGTTATTAATGGTCTTGGTGTGAAATTTGCTTGAGTATTATTAAAAGTTATTCATTTAGACGTCAATTCAGACGTCAATTCTAAACTGTTTTCCATGTAGTTTTGCAGGCACCATCGACTGTTATTACGGCAACTTCCCTGTAAATTTGGCAAAGTTTGATTAATTACTGCAAAAGTTATTAATGAGATTGGTGTGAAATTTGATTGAGTATTATTAAAACTTATTCATTTAGACGTCAATTCAGGCGTCACTTCTCAACTGTTTTCCATGTAGTTTTGCAGGCAACATTGGCTGTTATTACGGCAACTTACCTGTAAATTTGGCGAAGTTTGATTAATTACTACAAAAGTTATTAATGAGATTGGTGTGAAATTTGATTGAGTATTATTAAAGGTTATTCATTTAGACGTCAATTCAGACGTCAATTCTCAACCGTTTCCATTGTAGTTTTGCAGGCAACATTGGCTCTTATTACGGCAACTTCCCTGTAAATTTGGCGAAGTTTGATTAATTAATGCAAAAGTTATTAATGAGATTGGTGTGAAATTTGATTGAGTATTATTAAAAGTTTTTCATTTAGACGTCAATTCAGACGTCAATTCTCAACCGTTTTTCCATGTAGTTTTGTAGGTAACATTGGCAGTTATTTTGGCAACTTTCCTGTAAATTTGGCGAAGTTTGATTAATGTAAACTCAGCGAAGTTTGATTTATTACTGCAAAAGTTATTAATGAGATTTGTGTGAAATTTGATTGAGTATTATTAAAAGTTATTCATTTAGACGTCAATTCAGACGTCAATTCTCAACCGTTTTCCTTGTAGTTTTGCAGGCAACATTGGCTGTTATTACGGCAGCTTCCCTGTTAAATTTGGCGAAGTTTGATTAATTACTGCAAAAGCTATTAATGAGATTGGTGTGAAATTTGATTGAGTATTATTTAAAGCTATTCATTCAGACGTCAATTAAGACGTCAATTCTCAACCGTTTTCTATGTAGTTTTGCAGACGCCATCGGCTGGTATTACGGCAACTTCCCTGTAAATTTGGCGAAGTTTGATTAATTACTGCAAAAGTTATTAATGGGCTTGGTGTGAAATTTGATTGAGTATTATTAAAAAGTTATTCATTTAGACGTCAATTCAGACGTTAATTCTCAACCGTTTTCCTTGTAGTTTTGCAGGCAACATTGGCTGTTATTACGGCAGCTTCCCTTAAATGTTTGCGAAGTTTGATTAATTACTGCAAAGCTATTAATGAGATTGGTGTGAAATTTGATTGAGTATTTATTAAAGTTATTCATTCAGACGTCAATTAAGACGTCAATTCTCAACCGTTTTCTATGTAGTTTTGCAGACGCCATCGGCTGGTATTACGGCAACTTCCCTGTAAATTTGGCGAAGTTTGATTAATTACTGCAAAATTTATTAATGAGATTGGTGTGAAATTTGATTGAGTATTATTAAAAGTTATTCATTTAGACGTCAATTCAGAGGTCAATTTTCAACCGTTTTCTATGTAGTTTGCAGACACCATCGGCTGGTATTACGGCAACTTCCGTCTAAATTCGGCGAAGTTTGATTAATTACTGCAAAAGTTAGTAATGAGCTTGGTGTGAAATTTGATTGAGTATTATTAAAAGTTATTCATTTAGACGTCAATTCAGACGTCAATTCTAAACTGTTTTCCATGTAGTTTGCAGGCACCATCGACAGTTATTACGGCAACTTCCCTGTAAATTTGGCAAAGTTTGATTAATTACTGCAAAAGTTATT